>JASSUY010048595.1:0-16387 GCA_032466535.1 Forpus xanthops
TTTGATGCAGCAGATGTTAATTATTTATCGACCAACACCCCCAAGTCCTTCTTTGCAGGGCTGCTCTGAATCTCATCTCTGCCCAACCTGTAGCTGTGCCTGGGATTGCTCCGACCCAGGGGTAGGACCTTCAACATACATGCACCTCTTCAGAAACGCTTCGTGCCTAAACACCAATTACCTTAAATTGCTGAATTAAACTGGGTGCATTTAAATGAGCATAGTGATAAAACCGAAATCTTTTTTGATATGATAATTTCAAAGTAGATGTTTCATTGTAACTTTAAGGTGGATTTTACTGTTCACAATTGGAATAATATATTAAAATGTAAAAGTCAGATAAAATAGTTAAGGCAACTGTTTCAGCAGTACTGTGGAATCTCTGCGGATTTAAATGTGGTATCCAAAGCCAGAGTGAATTACATCAGGTCTGTTCTTTCTACCATGCAATAATGATAAGTGACAAAGGACATGAAGCAAAAATGACTAAGAAGGTTGCAAAATATAGTAATAATGGGAGACTTTCGTTAACTTCATAAATGTTGGATAAAGGTTATATCAGGACAGAATGCTTCTGTCATATCTAAATTTGAGTTAGTGCTTTTTGGAGTAATCAGAAAATCTTCAAGGAGAAATGTAGTACTCAATTTAGATCTGATTCAAGATGCACTAAAACTCATAATGGACTTTAACAATCTTTATAAAAGGGAAACAGGCAGGTAATTTCATTCTTTGAGCATTTTTAAGAAAGCAACTGCTTAAAGGAAAATGAAAAGAAACAGGTAAAATGTTAACCTCATTTAACCAGGTTGATGATTCCAAGTGGCAAACAGGTTGTTTAAAGTCAATGTATTTGACCTTTTATTGGAGTTAATGTATACCATAATTAAGTCAAAAATGCTATGAGAAGTGACAGACCAGCAAAATTCATTCAGTAAGTCAAGGAGAATAAAAGTTTTTTAAGGTAAAGTTCAGAGAGAATGAAAATTAATTCTGGCAAGTTCAAATCAAAGCTTTAACACACCGATTGAAAAGTTATTTTGACAATGAACTTGTTAAAGTCATAAAAATGTATAGCAAGTTTCTCAAGCATCAGGAGCTCTGCTGAGATTTGCATTGCACACACATGAGTTATAGAGCTTATGTAATCATGGAATCATAGAATGATCATATGTTATGTGTTTATATATTGTATTATATATTACATTTATGTTATATATAGTATAGAATATATATAGTATCTAGCATATATAATGTATAATTTTATTTAATAACATAAATTATATGTTCTATATCAATATATGTTAAAATCCTATTGTAAACAATCTAGAAGCCTGTGGCAAAGGCACTTAGTATTGCTATTCTTAATCTTGATTGAACTACACTGACCTGTAATAGGCTTTTCAACTTGATGTCTACTAATAATATTTTACTTCTGTGAGTACAAAATCATATTTTTTTCAGAGTAGAGAGGACAGGCCCCATTTCTAGAGGATAACTGAATATCTTTTCATTCAATCTCAGCTATAGGATTTTGTAGGCTAAGATGAAGTGCATTCTATTCAATGCTTTATAGGCAAAGAGACATATCATGTGCATCAATTTGGATATTGATTTGCACCTGTGTATTAAATGGTGATAAGCTTCAAATCTGACTTTTCATTTTTTTTGTTTTCTTTATTGCCCCAGTGAATTATTTATTTATTATATTATTATATTTATTGTTTAGAATTTTTATCATTACCTCTTCTGTGCCACCTCGATTTGCACAATATGGCTGGCAGTACCCTCAGAAAGACACCAAAAACTTCACTGGTATTGTAGGTGGAAGTACTCATCAGTTCTTAAAAGATAATTTAATAGAAAATATATGACGATATTAAGACAGGATAATTTTTTTTAAGGTGGAATTCATAAAAACTAAACAAGTACTCTGAGGAAATTAATTGTATATATCTCTCAGATTTCTTAAAGCACAGTGTCTGCTGTCTTATTTTGACATTTTCCCTTGATAAAACCCTCCTTATTTTAAAATACTGTTTTTATGATCTGCTTTGACTTCCAGTGTCTTGAGAGCAGGGACTTGTAACTTAATGAGATCTGGGTTCAATTAATTAATTGTATGATTCTTTTGTGCATTTAAAGACATATGGGAGAGCAAGAAAAGCCCTTAAAAATTACCCTCTTTGGGGCAGCATGTGATAACTGCAGAGGTCTTCCTAAAATGTATTTTAAGGATATTTTTTAAATGCTTTAAAACTGAAAAAGTTGGCTTATCTCCACCATATAATGTTAGGTAAGTTTGCAACCTTTAATTTCTTGGAGTCATGTTTTTCAGCTCCAAAGGCCATACAAGGTAACACAGAGCTGAATTGGGATTAATTGCTTTTTAATTGAGAGATACGTAAAATGTTAAAAGCTGATTTATTCTTGATTCTTGGAGTACCTGTATAATAACTCTTACATTTTATTTTGAGGGGTCGTTTAGTCTTCTATTTTCTTCACTATTTGTTGTATCTTTCATTAGTGAGAGTTTAGTAGAAGTAAAAAAAAATTATTTTCCAGGACCAGAATTCATAGAGTCTTATGGTATTTCTCATTTAGGTGGAAATAAACTCTGTTTTTCATCATAGAGGAATAAAATGAGACTGATTTAGTTTTATTTTGACATATGGCTTTGCCATAAGAGGCACCTACCATTTTGCAGTCTTCAATGAGAATAGAGAGAATGTTGCATTCAGGAACTGTTGTATGCATTGATGTACAGACACTTCCAATGAACATACACTTGTGACAACTTCCCCTAGAATGAAAGAGGACTTCCTACATAATGCTGCCCACTTGACACTTCTGCACCTGCTTCACAAGCTTTGTTTTCTGGCCATTCCTTAAATAAAATTATTTGCAAGTCCTGATGAAGGCCTAGGCAGCCCATCTTCTAATATTTTGTCCCAACAACATACTTCTGAAATAATAGAAATGCAATTATTAAGTTACAGGTGTCATTTTGACATCTCCTAAGGGAGTTCCTGAATTCCTAAAGGAGATTAGTAACACTGTATCTATAGTAAGTCACAGAACTGTTCATGCAGTATGTTAGGTAGGAGGTAATAGCACTCCCAGTGTAGATGTCATATTTCTGCGTGCCTTAATATCCTGCAGGGCTCTCCTCATCTTAGCCTGTGTTAACACAGCCAATGAGATCAGGTTGTAATGTCATTATGTGTGCTCTGTATATCTAGTGCGCATGGAGATCAAAGGAAAGCCACCATAGCGTTCTCTTGATCACAATTTTTTCTAGCAAGAATTGTATTTTTCCCATGGTTTGTGTTGTAAACATCTGCACAGAAAATATTTTCTTCAATATGAATGGCACAGAATACTAATCTTGCCGTAGAACATAAAGGACCTATCCCTTGGTTATTGTAGAGCAAGATTATAATACTATACTAATTTTTCCTTGTCACTGGAGAATAAGTGGAGGGTCTCTCACACAAATTCCAGTACTCGTTCTTATGGAGAACACAGAGATGCTGCAGATTCAAATTAAGAAACAAAAACTAAATGGCCTGTTTATACTTCTACTTGCTTATGTTAATTTTTACGATAAATGATGTGAAGCATGTATTTAAAAACAGTCTCTGCTAGGATTAGAAAACTAGTTATGTGGACCATCGTAAATCATTCATTTATCAAATTACAGAAAGTAAAAAGAAATATATTTAGCATTATTTTTTAAGAAAAATATTACAGTTTGCATTCTAAAAAGCTCTTATATTCAAATCAATGGATTCTGTTTTCATTCCATTCTTTTTATATTGCATAAACATACTGCCAATGGAGTAGAAATAAAACACAGAGGAACAGATATATACAAAAATAAGCAGATAATATTTACAGTGATGGGAGAGATTGCTTGGAACTTCTCCAGAAACTGTTGTAGTCTTCAGTTGCTGTTATTTACAAAAAGAAAAGACTATTGAATGTTTTTTTACTCTTCAACAAAAAAAAAAATGTCTTTTTTCTTGCTGTATTATTAAGATTTTGAGACATTTGCATTAAATGGCAACAAATACACACAAATTGTTTGGAAAGAGATGAGCCAAAGGAGAGATGAGAATGAAGAAAACCAGCAATTCTGAACTTAGAGAATTATTCACAAGGTAACACTAAGAAGATAGATACACGCAGTGTGAATAAGTGATATCTGAGGTAGAACAAGAAGCAGAGCACAAGGGTGAATATGATTCTGTGATTTGCATGAAGGTGAAATATATTCACATGAAATTAATGGCATAATGGAGTGACAATAGGCAGTGCAATTTTAGGCTGTCTGTCCTCTTTCTTAGCAATACTGTTTGGTAGAATAAAATATGATGGCTTGATTTAGCAATTTAAGGAAGTTAAAGTTGGCAAAGTAATGACCTACCTTTGATGGTAGCTGAATATTGGATGAATTCTCTGGCTAATTCCAGATGTTTGGTTGGGTTTTTTTCAATACACTGCTATATTTCTTCCCAGATATTAAAAAAACCCACCTGTTATATACTTTCCCCTGTGAACAAATAAGTTTTCAAAATCATTGGCATATTAAAAATAAACTTGAATAATATGAAGAGATTCGTATTTCATTTTAAAATGGCAGTTTTCACTTTTAGAAAGTGTTCTATCAAATTATTGGTTTATATTTCTTTAGTGTGAAAATGTGTGGCCACAGGAGGCAGTGATAGCAAATCAATTTTGTTATTCAAAATATATAATAATGGCAGATTTTATACTCTGTTTCCTGCACAAGCCTGATAAGCCCAAAAAAGAGTAATCCATTTGTGCACTGAGAATTATGAGAAAACTAGAAAGTGACTTTTAAATCAGGAAGTAATATGGACAGAAACTTATTTGGCATTGCTGTATATGCATTTATTTATAAAAAAGATACAAAAAAGTTTCTTTGGATTATTTGCCTTTGTTCAGTTTTCCAGTGAGCCTGAGGAGTATTATCTAGAGAATCTCATTCTTCAAATGCTTATTTTTGTGGTCAGCTTTCTTTTATTTAATTATGTTTAGCCATATTCTCATAAAGCCATTGTAAAGTTTAAGTCACTATTTGCATATGCTGAGACACCTCAGTGGAAATCAGCATAGGTATGCAAAGTATTACTATTACCATCAATCTTAATTTTAATATTAAAATATTACTCTATATTATTATGCATTAATGTTGCATTAATATTAATGTAATAGTATTAATATTAGTAGCACTTTATGGTAAGCTATACATTCCACCTGAATAGTGTTTGTTGAATGGTTACCATGGATTTTTTCCAATAAATGTAATGGGAATCCAGAAATACTCTCTGTTTTCTAGTTAAATCTCTCCCTCCTCTCTTCCTCTCCTGTTCCTCCAAGCATCCCCTGGCAGCTTCTAAAGGCCTGTTTCTGGAAATTAGCATTCTATTTATAGACATCCAGAGTTACCAAGCTTTGCAGCAAGGGCCATATTTGGAGAAGATTTTTTTTTTCTCCTCCTTAGTCTGTGATTACTCTGTTTACAGCTCTAGTTTGTTGCTGTTAAAGCAAATTATACAATTCTTATTAATTCCATGAGTTTATGAGCAAATCTTGAGGCACTGAAGAATAAGCATCCTTGCTTAAGACAAGATTTAAGCATGCATTTTTTTACCTAGTACAGTCAGTAAAACTTGTATACAGTTTTTAAACACTGAAGAAGGAAGTAATCATATATGCAGGGTATTTTGGATGAGAACTCGGTAATGTTTCTTAAGAGTTTCTTGAACAGGAACCTCGTAATGCAGCTTTCAGACTTTGACTACAGCCTCAGTGTATGTTTTACTGATTATGTAGAAGCTCATTTTTTCTTAGCCTGTTGCTATGGTATTCTCCTTAGAGACCTTAGGCTGTTACAAGTGAGTACACAGCACAGAAAAAAGTCACTTGTGTTTTTTCTGGAAGCAGACAACTGCATGCCTTAGGTTAATATATAGATTAAGAAGGTTCAAGAAGGAGGAATAAACTTTGTGTTTTGTCTTCCTGCTTAAGTCTCATCCTGTAAGAGAAGAGGATATAAATTATCTCCGGTGTTTTCATGACAGAGAATAATACCTGACAGGAAATATTTTTCTAATACGCTGTCATACAGCTTTCTTAGTATTCCTTTGGTGATAGAGTTAGCCCATATTAAAGTCATTTCAGTATCATACTAACAACTGTCAGTTTGCTAGGCTTTTTCCTTCTGTAAGCAGTCCTTTGCTATAAGTTGTAGTTTAACTGTTCCAGTACCCTTTGTCATTCATCTAACTGTTAAAATTTTAAATTATTATTGTATTTAAAAAAAATAATCAAGATTCATGTTTATTGCAGATTTATAATTGAATCAAAGACACTTCATTTAGTGAATTTACACTGTGGAGCATGATGCACTGCTCAGAAAGTGTGGGGAGGAGTTGCTCATAATTTCTTCTACATTTTATTTTCAACACAAAATAGTAAACCAACTGAACCATAAGCCTTAGGTGAATAGATTTCCCTACTTGTAGTATTTGCTGCTTGGGTAAATTAGGTGTACATAATAACCAGCTGTCGACCTCCAGATATAATACAGTCAAGCTGCATAAATTCCACAGACTCAGACACTGTGACTTTCCTTGATGTAGGTGTTGGTGAGCTGCTGTAAATAATTTCATACTGTGTAACCTAATTTCATGCCAGCTTTGTTTTTATTTTTGTTTTTCTCATTATTTAATGAAAAGCATGGTTTAGTAGCAAAGTCAGATGAAACTCCTGGAGCTCCATTTTTTAAGAATATGGAGACAGAAAAAAACAGAGAATGTGAAATTTCAACTACAGTGCTTGCAGCAAATGACAGAAAATTAGCAAGTGAAGAGTCCTCACTTCTAATAGAATGTTAACTGTAATGGAGATATTACAGTACCGCTAAGACAATCTGGGGTTTCCTTCTCACTTCTTTAATTTTGTTGCTCATGGTAGTGATGGCATAAGGTCTTTAAAAGCCTGAGCTGCTCACCAATTTCAGAGAAGCTGATGAACAAATTGGGTAGTATAACTGAGCATCAAAACAGCTTTTATTCTCTAATGGGAAAGTTTCAAAAGCCTGTTAGATGTTTGAAGGCTGTTGGTGGGTAAAAGAGAAAGAGGACAAGAGAGACATGGCAGAAAAAAACTTGAACTCTTTGGAGCTTTGTAAGAAAGCAAACTTAGAAAATAACCAGCATGCATTATCAGATTTTTGGACTACTATTTCTTTTTTCTTCTTCAATACAATTTTAACAAAAGATGATCATATTATGAGAAAGAAAACAGGTTCAGAGCGGTAGATCTTCTGAATGTAGGCATATTCATGTAGCACCTCACCCACCAAAGAGGAATAAAAATTGCAAACTCTTACATTAAATGGTCTTGAATGTCCTCTAATGCTTTACTAATAAAAACAAGATCAACAGATCAAATTCATTAAATAAAATAAAAGATAAATTTCAACAGCTAGGTTTATATAAATGTTATAGCAGCAACTTGAAAAGGGGTAAAAGGTAAAATAAATACATAAATATTTTTAAAATGTCACTTAAAAGCAGCCCAAGCCTATGCAATCATCTGAGAGGAAAGAAGAAGACGTGTATGTACTGTTCACAGGAAGCTACCTGGAAATGAAGTGACTGGAACCTGATGGCCACAGTGGTATTGAGATTTGGATTAAGGAGTCAATGGAATATGAACAGATCATTTCAATACTTCCGATTATTTACAAACATGTCTTTTCATATCTTGTGATAGTTCTGCTTTAGTGTGTCTACCTGGATTAAATGGAATGTGAAAACATTGTTTAAAAACAGAAAATGGCATAGAGTTTTGGACAAACTGAGCCACAGAGCAGTTGCTTCAAGTCTCACAGCTTATCTTGTTCTTAGTATTGCTGTGCATAGTTTTATCAGCAGCTCAGACAAGGTTTCATGATCTATAGTTCTGCTTTTGACAGTAGTTTAGATAGCTGAATTTCTTGGGTTTATGCCAGTTCAGAAAATAACTGATGGAAGCTGCAAAGAGGTGGCTTTTTTGTTTTTTTTTTTTGAGTAAAATACTGAGTTAAATTTATGATATTAGTAGAAAATGTGATTTTCTTGATCAATATTTAATGAAATTTTTAGCCATCTTTGATAGGTACATGACAAATCAAAGTGCAATTTTGCATACTTTGGACTATGTCAATTTTTGTTCAGTTGCTGGTTTCACTTATCAGAGAAGTATGAGCTCTCTGGTGGAATGTGTAAATTGAGGTATGAAAGAATTGATTCCAGAGATTACTATTGTTGGGTTTTTTTGTGATAGCAATAACTTACAATATGAGCTACTAAACAATATTATGTTAGATAACTTTTCTTGTTTCAATCTTGCAATAAAATAGAAATATAGCTCTATAAAGACAAATACTACCAAGATCTCAATCCTTTATGTTATTTCATTTGTTTCTATGAGTAATTCCAGCAGAAAACCAAAGTCAAAATGCTCCAGATGAAACTCACTATTTCTAAAATAAATCAGAATCTGTAAGTCAGTGAGTACTTCCAAACCAAAGTCACTTATGGGTTTGATTAGCCTTCCCTTGTTTATGAGTCATATAATAGATTTTCACAAATCAGTGTGCATATTCCCTATTTTCATGTCCTTGTACATGCACCTTGAGACTCTGCAATGCTGAAATGGTAGTAAAGTATTAATTCAAACTTCAAAGAAACTACCAGAAAAGAGTTTGTAGCATTTGGCAGAAATATAAGGTTGAATTTTATGAAACAAATACCTAATTTTATTTTATATCATAGTGTAAAATACCCAAAACAACAAACTAAACAACCAAACTCAAGGCTAAAGGCAGACATTGAGTACAATTTTGAACATAAAGAGTTTTGCAGACAGGAACAGATTTCATTAATCAGTTTGAAGAAAATATTTTCAATCTATAAGTCAAAATATAATTAAATATTATATAAGAATATAATCAAATATTAGCTAAAATACAGGAATGAGGAAACTCAAGTGATTTTTTTTTTTTTCATGGGGATGCTGCTAAGCCTATCAGGGGGAGAGGTTTCAGACACTGCAGGGTGCAGTGGGCAAGAGAGTCATAACAAATTTGGGAGCCTACATTTCATGTAGAGAGTCTTTGATTGTAGCAAGGAGTAATGCCAGGTAGGCAGGCTTCAGAAGGGATAGGAAGAACTTTCTAGGGGTTGGAATGGACTAGTCAGATTTTGCCGCCATCTAAAAAAAAAAAACATTTAATTGTGTGGACAGCAGTACTGTCTTCACAAGTTACAATATAGAAAGCAGAAGATTATTTGTATGCTGACTTTTCTAGTTCCATCTCTTGTGGGTGTTTTAAGTTCTCTATATTGAAAATATTTTTATTTAAATTAAAATCTGCTTTTCTGCATTAAAAAAAAAAAAAAAAAACTCTGATATTTTGATGCATTTTGCTCTAGAGAAATCTCAGTACTTCCACTTGCAAGACTGTGGCCAATACAAGTTTTGATCACAAAGAGATAGGGAATTAGATTTTATAACATTTTTTTGTCTATCACTTTACCTTTCTACACATTTAAGTGCCTCATAACTTTTATGAAACTGTCCACTGAGGTTTTAGGAAGTGCACCAGACTACTAAACACTAAAGAGCAATTCTGTCCTTTCTTACTCCCTATTACACATGCTGGGCAATTTTTCATCAGTCTGCTTTAGTGTAGCACTTTTCCCCTCACAAGACTTTCACAAATTGATGTAAAGGTGCCTTCCATCAGTTTTACTACAAAAGCAAGTTCTCTGAATTCTGTACAGGTCAAAAATCCCTTAGTGTGTCACCCATGGTTTTGCATCTTCTACTTGTATTCTTCTGCTCTTTCCCTTGTGGCAGCACAAATCTAGCAGAGGAATTTTTTGGTTTTGGTCGCTGTCCACCCAGTAGCTCTACAAACTCATTTTTCAGATGTTACATGTAACAAGTAATTAATTTGCAGGAATTTTCATATCTTTGAGATCTGATGTGGTCTATTTTGGACCCGACTCTTCATTTAGTAATGTATTTTTTCAGATTTCTCTCTCTTCCTCCACTGCTATGACTCCTTCCACACTTACAATTTGTTGCTTCTGACAAAGGTGGTTTGTCTTAGATAAAGCATATTTTATTTTAAGCTGTAGTTACGCATTACTTTCAAACATAAGTTAAATGCCATTACTAAAAAAAATGCTAGTAGTTAATAAAAGGCTGCCAAAGACATTTGTTCTCACCTTGTGCTTCAAGGTTTCTTTTACTTATTACAATCAGATATTTCTTGCAGTTGAAAATAGTCATGTTGAAACTATGATGCTCTAACTAATTCAGTTGAGATCACAGTACATTCATTCATCTTCATGTCATAGCTGCTTTAAATTTATTTTTCAACTCTTTCTGTGTTTTTTGTTGTGGAGTTAAATAAGGAATTAATTTCTGATTTGTAACATTGCTTGCCATATTATGCTGTTGTGTCTCCAGGTTCACAGAAGGTGCTTGCTTATATGAGTGCAGTTTCTCTCAAATGTTTAATTTAATATATTAGTCTTTGTATTTTGCTCTGTACTTTTTCTACAGAGCTTGTGTTCGAGCCTGACCTTTCAGCAGTATGGAGTAAGACACAAGGGTGTAAATTCCAAAGGGTTGTCAGTCAGTGTGATACTGAAATAATGCAGAAAAGAAATTACTATATGTATTTTAGAAATATCTTCAAAATACTGTAGCCTGTGCATTTATTGTAAACACAGTTGATTTCACCTAGCTGTAGCCACACAGTATCTATATTGCAGAACTGAAGCAGTAATAATCTTTTTCATGTAAGCCTTTATGGATTATACAGCATGAAGCTCTGTTTGAATTCTGAGATACTCAAAAACAAAGATAAGAAAATGCTGAAGGAATGTAACTGGCGTACAGTATAAAGATTAATTTTTTAGTATGGGCTCTGAATATATTGATACCTTCCATATATTTTAATGCTTCATGGAATTTAAACGTTTATCTGAAAGCTTTTCAATAAATCTGACATAAAAATGCATTAAGAGTGTTTAACAGAATTAAGTCCACTGGGGGGAAGGGGGGAACTCAGATGGGGCTGGCACTATCATCTTGTTTTTCTTCTTCTGACTTCATCCAGCTGTCTGTCGTGAGGTTTAAGGTTGCTTCATCATGTTTCAGCAGTAAAAAGTGAGTGCCAGGTAAGCAGAAGGACTGTTTTGTCAAAGTTTACCACAGAAATAACAAAAATAAAAAAAGTAAGTCTCTGCTTTAAATCCCTCATAGCAGAAATCCAGAAAGGCATTAAAGCTTTGCTATGCTTATGCAATGCTTGTTAAAACATTTTCGTATGCTTTAATTTAATAAGTGCACATCTAATTGTATTCTACTGTTATTCTTGTGCCAGCACAAATAGTCATCTCTCCTTACCATGAGTCCCTGCAGGAATCTAAACCACTGGAAAGCTGACCTTATGAAAAACAGCTGATCAAGTGCAGTACCTTTCTTCTGGTTTAACTGTCTTCTGGGTATTCACCAAGATAACACACAAAGTGCATTAGGGAGGGTTTAAGGGCTGGAGCACAGAACTGTTCACGAAAACATAGATCTGTAGCTTGACTCAAAATAGAATCTAACAGCATGAAGGAAAATAAACAAGGTGTGAAGGGCACTTTCTTATCAAAACTCCCAAATCACTGAATGGGAAACTAAAGCAATACTGTTAGGAAAGTCCATGTTTTATCTATTTCTTAAATTCATACACACATATGTGCATAAATACGTGCAATTATATGTGGAGAGAACAAATGCTTTCTGTGTTTCCATATTTCATAATTTTTTTTCATTAGAATAGACCTAGATGATATGAGTGAGAATTTCTTAATAATGTTAAGGCTTATAGTCAGTAAGGTGTTGGTGGTTGAGTAGGTTGAACTTGTGTTAGTTTTAAAACACCATGGTATTAAACTTTGGCCTTCAGTTAACAACTGCCAGCAACACCTGAGAAAGCAGTTAGTTACATTTAGAACACTGCCAAGCTTCCAAATCACCCCAGAAACAGGCCATCATCATCCTTCAAGAAAGTGAAAGGCATAATAGAACATTTTACAGTTCAGGGTGCTTTTTGACAGAGGAAGATATGGGGGAGGTGGAAGTAAATATACTGGTCGTCATAACAGTCTTTTAACTGGACCATATCTTTAGCATTACTAATAACTGGTATGTGATGCAAATCAGTACCTTTTCAAATGTTAATAGTGTGAGGGAGAACTACAAACAAGATACTACTTCTGTTAAATTTGCAGATCTGCTACGAGTGTCAAGACCAACAGACCTGTGTGATTTGTTGCAGAAATTAGCTTCAAAAATACTGAATTGTGTGTTTCTTCAGGATTTTTTTAGCATGATTTTATGGGGAGAGAGTTGCAGATCAAATTGTAGGTATGTTTGGGATTTGTGCAGTAGTATCTGTCCTGCACTTTCTCACAATACAGGTGATTTCTGTATATATTGGTCATTATTTTGGAAGAGCACAATGAAAATTATTATAATCAGCATAGTCCTACTTATTCCAGCACTGTTTGTAATCAGAATAAGTGTGTAAATTATTCCCAAGCAGAGTTAATATGTGTTTTGACTGTCAAACAGAACAGCCAGTGCTTCTTTATGCCAAGTAAAATTAATGAGCTCCAAGAATGGAAAGAAGATTCCATCATGACATAACTGACTTAGACTAATAGCTTGCACTTTGGATTGGAGACAGTATTAATGTTCTGATCCACTATACATCTGCAATTACTCTGTAATACTACACATGGATTATATTCTATGTGGGTGGTCTTTGTTTTTCTAGCAGACTCAGCTACTCTGCAAGAGAGATCCTGGGAGCAAAGACATTTTCTTCTAATGGTACTGTCTCCAAGAGAAAACTCAAAGCATTGCCCATATTTCAAATACAGAACTGTCTATTTTAGTTTCTTCAACACAGTAGCAGCCAAGGTTTATGGTAATATAGTCTTGCAATGCCATTGGTTAAATTACCTTGTCCACACACAGAAGTCTTAAAGCAAGAATATTAATGTCGTAGGGCATGATGTGACAAATAATAGCCCCTATTTCATGCACTATTTTAAACTTAACTGCTCAGAATATAAAATAAATCACCAGTGTTTAGCGCTGAATTTGGTTTCTCAGACATTTGGATCAGATTTGCAGAGAATCAGGAGTTTCTTTCTGGCAAGTGGCAGGTTCAGGTTCTGTAAGAGGAGGATAGAAGACAACTGTGACCATTTACTCTGCAAACTCCACAGCAGCTTGCACAGATTCTTTGACACCTTGAATCTCCTGCTCTGACTGTATATGTACAACATAATCTAAACGATGACTGAACGGAATAGTAGGTATTTCCATCCTCTGTGTGTGATCTTCAGTATTGAAAAGTATACTCTATTTCTTGTAGAAGCCACTAGTATCTGAAATACAAAATACCTGCTTATCACATGAAACTGCTGAAGTGATGAATAAATGATGGCACTTTATATCTCCACCTATGTAGGCAGACAGCTGCTTCACGCTCTTTCTGCTACAGAACTAGAACAGAAGATCATACTGGCACATAACAATACTGAGGAGATGAAGGAGGTGTATTTAACGCAAGGCAAAATTTTTTCAGTAATGCACCTTCTCTCTAAGCACAGAAGGTTTTTTTTTCCCACAACATGGATGGTTCCTTAGGAAATATGCCCTCAATTTGTCAACTGAATTTTTCTCTAGTTTGTAACAGCGGACTGCATGTGTCAGAAAAGATGGGTAGGTTGACAGTGTTTTGTATGCAGTATCTTATTATATGTACAACAATACTGCTAGGTCTCTTCAGTTAATGACTTCTTTTCTGTTTGAGCCCATTTTGACTGATTTTGGAGTGGGGTTTTTTTTCACTTTTCATTTGTTACTTGACCTTTCTTTCACTAAAGTAAATTAGTTCTCTTCTGCTGTCCTTTTGTAAGGTAAATGATTTATTGAGATCTTACCAAAAGTTTCACTGTGTACTTTTGTGGGTCTTTTTTTCTCTCTTCTTCAACCATATTATGTTATGGTTAGATGGGAGCATTACCAAGGTCATCATCATTTCATTTGAAATGAAAGTAGAGAGCCCTAATGTTAGATTTTGTAGGTAACTTGTTGAATGGATGTCTACATTCACTTGTAATTGTTATTGAGTCTTGTGGAACTGGCTGCTTACTTGTTCTTGAAAAATCTCATAGCTCATAGTGCTGTAGTTTCATTGTTACAGCTAGCTAGGTTAAGTTGATCTGCATATATTTGTATGAATTGATGTAGTTGCAGTACATATATGAGTAAGTTTTCCTTTAGAGGTCTTTTGGTTTTTGGAAAGATGAAAGTTGTTACATGCTTAACCCTCTTTGCAAATGGCTCTTCCTAACTTTTGCAAATTTAAAATTCAGAATTGAAATTAATCTCTCATAATTCTGTATAAGCTAGAGGGGCTCCAAGTACATTTGCTGTACAATTCACAGTCTTAAATCTTCTGAAAGAAGTTTACTGACATATCTTTAATTACCAATTTAAAATGAAAGGCATTATTCTAAATTTTTGCACATATCATTTGTGCTTTTCTTTCAGACATATTTTATGATTTAGTGGAAAACCAGATAGCAATTTGTCTGCACACATAACTATGAATAGTAGAAAAAAAGAAATTAGATGTAAATATATAGATGACAATATGGTCTGAAGAGGCTCTGTATTAGAAATGCCCTGTGTTGCTTCCTTCTAAGGAATCTGGCTTAGTGACTTTTAAACACCCTAGAGTCGTAACTCATGTTCTTTTCTAGGTGCCAAATAGGGAGCATAAAGCTTGAGTAGAAAGCTATGCCACTCTTCTCTGTTCTTAGATATCCTTGTGTGAACTCATTTTATATCAATTGGCCTAATGTGTCACCATTTCAATCTATTATGTCTTCATATAATAAGAAACTATTGATTATTTTTTCCAGTGTAGGGAAACAACGTGGATTAATAAATATTGTACCTGTTTCGCAATACTTAAAATTATGTTAGACGATTACATATTTCAGTGGGTAAGTAATGAAAACCTACATTAAGAGGTAAAAACCTGACCTGTTTTCCAAAAAGACACGATTAACAAAAAATATTTGTAAGAAATAGTTTAAATGCATAATCAAAGCCAAAAAGCCCTTTTGACACATATTTGTCTTAGTGATTCTCAGCAGCAGATACTGGTAAAGGTGACTTATGTGTCAGTGAAATGAAACTACCAACATATAAGATTGTGTAAAAGCTTAATTTTTGTTTCAAAACTCAACAACCTTGCTTGTACTTAGTAAGTCAAGCAAGAATTGAATGCAAGAATTGAGTTTCTCTTTGCATTATTCATTTAATATAACCCAAGGAAAATTCCTTTCGTTTCAGATATTGGACAGGGTTGGGAAGTTTTTATCTATTTAATCTGTCTTTGTACTTTATGAATACAATAGTGTTTTATTAGTGTAGCATAGAACTGTGTTCACTGCAAACTATAACAGTTCAACAGAAGACCAGACCTTGTATTGATAAAAATGTGCAACATTTTTATTTCCTAGACAATATAGCATGTCAAATTTTCTTTTGAAATCTTTAATCTTTTGTTGGTCAAGAAATCAGTTACCATTATTACTGTAATCATCACAGTTACATTTTGTGTACAGGCATAAATATCACTTCAATAATGCACGAGGTGTATGAGTGGCTCCTCTTGAAATTGAACAAATATTTAAACACTGTATTAAACTTGGACACATTACTACGTGTAGTAAGCGCAGAGAGGGTATGAAACACCACCAACATTTAGATATGCTTCAAACTGAGAACTGGGCCTTAAGAACAAATTTCATGCTTCTCTTGTAATACACTTATTAAGTTAGCACTATTTACTGTGCATGTTATGCATTATTCACATTATGAGTTCTGGGTATTGAGGAGTTATTGTGGGTCTTCACATAACAATATCAGAAAGAGTTGTCTATTAAAGACCTTGAACATATCAGCCCTAATCTGCACAGAACCAAAATTATCATTGTGCTCCAGCTGTTGTTTCTCTAGCAATGCACAGCAGATACAACATCACTTAATTGTCTGTTTAACCAGATGTCATGGTTTGAGGCCCCTCAAACAGTTCTGCTCGCTCCCCCCTCTTTCTTCCCCATTCCTGGGGAAATTGGAAGGAGAATCAAAAGAATGCAACTCCCACAGGTTGAGATAAGAACAGTTTAGTAACTAAGGTATAACATAAATC
>JASSUY010048598.1:0-15590 GCA_032466535.1 Forpus xanthops
AGGGTGCTGAGGCACTGGCACAGGGTGCCCAGAGAAGCTGTGGCTGCCCCATCCCTGGCAGTGCTCGAGGCCAGGTTGGACACAGGGGCTTGGAGCAATCTGCCCTATGGAGGCTGTCCCTGCCCATGACAGGGGTTGGAATTGGATGAGCTTTAAGGTTCCTTCCAACGCAACCCACTCTGGGGTTCTATGATTCTATCTCCATCATGTCAGTGCCTCTTTAGTGAAGGTCTGTGAGTGGGTGTCGGGCTGACAACCATGTCCTAGCCTGACACAGTGTCCATAGCTGTGCTTCTCTGTGGGATGGAGCATTTGTGTGAAACCCCAGGTTATCACCTGAACCCCAAGACCCAGCAGGCACATCTGCCCTTGGGTCACCAAGCCATCCATCTTCCCACCTTCTCCATCACTCAAGGAGCCAGCAAGAAGCTGTGTGGGCAGCGTGTCAACCTGCAGCCCCTGTTGTTTGCAGCCTTCTGACACTTGGATGGAGCTGCCTAGAGCTCCCCAGGTTGAGCAGACACGTTTTTAAGTCTGCTGCTATAGTGTCAGGGCAGATTGATCTTTCAGTGCCCCAGCAAAGTCTTTCCAGCCCCTGGGCAGCAGTAAATCCTCCAGTGTGGGACCTGGCACTGCTCTTTGCCAGGTTCTGGCTGCTCTGAACCATGGCATTGCATCTCAAGAGCAGCTTTATTTGAGCTCCCTTTGATGCTTACCAAGCTAAACCAGGTTAAGCCATCTGAGTGCCTGTGTTAAGTTCTGGCCCTGGGCTTTGGCAGAGGGGAATGCTTGTGGAGAGCATTCAGTATCCATCACTTACTCATTCATCAGTGCTTGGGCTGCCTCCACCTCTGACCCCATTGAAATCCCCATTAAGGAGTTCTCCCCTCCAGAACCAAGCTCAAGAGATGACTCCAGCAATACTCAGGGCTAAATTAAACATGTGTGGTTGCTTCTTGCAGGCCCTGGTTGGTTTGAGGGCAGGGAGGATGCAATTTGCTCCCAGCAGTCTTTCCAAGCAAGGTTGAGCTATTGGAGGCTGCTAGGGTCAGTGTGGATATGACTTTTATACCCTCTTGTCTTGAGATACCTGTTAAAGCAAGCAGCTCTTGGTCAGACTCATTACTGGGACATTCAGCTAACACGGGGTTCAGTTCTTTTCCGTGCTCCATGTTCATTTAGTTCAGTGGTTTCTTTCCCTCTGGGAACTCAGAAGCAGCATGTGGGTTTTCAGGGAGATCCCTCTAGGTTTGATGACTGCAACAGGTATTTGGTTTTCAGCTGTGAATAACACCAAACCCCCGTTTGAAAGGACAGATTTTCTTTGTATAGTGGTGCTGGGTGCTGCCAGGAAGAGCGATACATGAGAAAAGGTTGGAAAGGTACTCAGAAGAGTTTCTTCTATTAATGATGTCCATATCCCGAGGAGGTTGGTGGAACAGTGACAGTCTTGGGGATGGTGGATGGATGCAGCCACCGTAACCATGGTCCGAGGTACCTTCTTGACCATCCCATGTGGATCGTGTGGCTATGGAGGAGGACGGGAGGCAGAGGTGCTGCAGGGAGGGACAGCAGCGAGCTGATGGAAGGGAAAATGCTGCCATAAATTAATCAAACGAGGCATCTCACAAGATTGAATTAGCTCCTGATTTATGACTGCAGTGCTGCTGCTTCTGCAGTTCTCTGCTCCTCACTTATCCCTCACCCCCTGATTTATGGGGAAGCTCCTGCTGAGAAAGGGGCTCGTATGGGAAGAGCGGATGGCTAACCAGCCATCACATCGTGTTGTTCCTTAGGACTTCACCTATTTGCGTGCTGCAAGAGCTTGGTTTCCAGGTGTATTGTACAGCTCTACAACAGCAGTTGCCTTTAGTCCTGCCTCTTGTTCATCCTCTGCCTCAGTGCCACCAAGATAGCCCCAGCTAGCATCTTCCTGCAACCAGCTTCCCTTGGCCTGCTGCACAATGGTCTTTCCAACCCCTTCAGAGTTCTCTTCCAAGAGATGTTTCTCCTGTGTGAGACCCAAATCCCTTCTGGGAGCTCCTGTATCTTCCTTATTGTGCCTGTAGAGGAGAGTATGGTTTGTTTGGACGTGCCCAATGCATTCACACGCTGTTTAAGACAGCAGCAAGTTGTCGGAGCATGAAGGGGGCTGAGCACAAGTGGTTCAGCCCACTTCATGTGGGAAATGGGAATGTGTAGTTTGGGATGAGTTAGAAGAGGAGAAATGCAGAGCATCCATGGAGAGGACAGGGATTTGAAGAGAAATGGGGTGCTACCTACCTGCAGGCTGTCTTTTTCGCACACTGTCTGTATAGGATTCATTCAGCTGCCTTTATTCCAAATAGGAAAAGCATTTCCCAAAGAACCAACCCTTTCCCTGGCAGTCAGTGTTCCTCTGTGGGGTGGGGAGCAAGAGGGCAGTAGCCCACAGCCTTGTCTGCAGCGATGCTCCCTGGGTACCCAGCATCAGAGATAAAGAATAGAAGCAGCTCTTCTGTCTTCCTGCAGTGTATTGATTTTTTGCTCCCTGCTCCGGCCTTTTTGCTTGTCCTGGCGCAGTGGAATGAAATATAAGGTTTGAAAAACTAAAAATACAAAAAGTGACAGCTTCATTGCTCCGAGTGATGGGATTTCAATGGGAAGCGTGACCTGAAAAACTGGAGATGATGCCATCCTGGCCTGTCTCTGCTCGCCTGGAGAGGTAGGGAGCGGTGAAAGGAAAGGGGCTCAGGGCTGGGATGCCGAACTGTGGCACTGCCATGCTTGGGAGCAACCCTGCTCCTTCCATAGAGCCAGCTCTGGGTTGCTTTGGAGGTTTGGGAATGGAAGGGATGTCTGTAGTCATAGAATCAAATTGGTTTGGGTCACGGTAAGGAGCTTCTTCCTTACATCCAATGTGAACTTGCCCTGTTCCAGTTGGAACCCATCACCCCTTGTCCTATCGCTCCAGTCCCTGACAAAGAGCCCCTCTCCAGCATCCTTGTAGCCCCCTTCAGACACTGGGAGCTGCTCTGAGGTCTCCATGCAGCTTCTCTTCCCCAAGCTGAACAACCCCAATGTCTTTGTATAGGTTTGAAGTCTCAAGATATGGGATGTGCTGTTGTCCTGGCTATGCATTTGCATGTGATCCATCAACTTGCCATGCCCCTGTGTCCCCATCTGGGAAGTGAACTTGGGTCTTGGACCTGTAAGCGATGGAGCAGGGATAACCCTGATGTGTTGTTGCTGTATGTGCTGTACACTGCTGTACGTGGTACTGTGATTTTAAAGCTATTTGCAGGCTTCTGAGAGGTTAATTAGCAACTGCTGCAGCTCTCTGCAACGCGGCAGCCAGGCTTTGGCCAGAGAGTGCCCAGCAGGGTTGAAATTACTTGTCATTTGCCTTGTTTTCCTTGGCCATTTCAATGGTTGAGTCTCTCCTAATTGGCATCGTAACCACTGGGGTGATACACTCAGAGGTTCTGGATTGAATTCCTTATTTTTGGAGGGGGGAAGCTGGGTAGATGTTGCAGAAATGAAGGGATGGGGTTTAATTCCTCTGTTATTTGGGAGGCGATGCAGAAACAAGAAATCCTTTGAGTTTTCCACGTTAGGCTCATTGTGGGATTTGGATGTTATGGATGTGATGGGTGTCTACCAACCTCCTAACTGCTTATTGCTGTCAGGCTCCCAAAACCAAGGGCTTTAGGATCCACGTGAGCCCTTGGGAGTTTCTGCACCCCGCTGCAGAGCCGAGCTGAGCTTGTTCTGGTGCAATCTGATGGCGATGAATGGGACATGACACCTGCGTCTGTGATTTAACTCGAATCATCCCATGCCACGCTGTAAATCAATAAACAAAATGTAGCCGTTGACAGCATTTACAGTTTCCCCTATTACTGCCAAGCAGCCCATTTTCCGTGCATGAAAGAGGCATTTACACCCCATTTAGCTGTGCTTTGAGGCAGGATCCTGTTCCCAGGAAGAGCGGAGGCTTTGACAGGTGACATTAGGAGAAGGGGAGATGTACAGCACTCATTTGCAAGAGACCTGAGCCAGGGGTTGGGAAACATCTTGTCCATCACCCTAATGGTTAATGTGCGGGAAACAGAGGGTAGGCAGGAAGGGATACAGCTACACTGGTATTTCCCTATGGATCACATTCCTAGGACAGAGGGAAATATGCTTCCTACCCCGGCTGGGGAAAGGTGTTGGGCTGAGTGACAGGCAGAGAAAGGACGAGGGAGAAACAGGGACGTGCACAGAGAGACATCTTGGAACATCTCACCTGTCCAACCTGATTTCATTTAATGGACTTTGCAGTCTGGTGATTAATCTGGTAATGAGAGCAAATGGTACAGCAAGGGCTGGCAATGAGAAATAGAACCTCCTGTAGATGCAAACCCTCTTTTTCTTCTCCTTGCCGAGGAATTGTCGTGTTGACATCTCTCCCCTTTATGAAAGGCGGCAGGATGGAGAGGGAGATGCATGGGAAAGGAAAAGCAGGTCCCTGTGATAGGAAAACCATCTCAGCAGGGCTCAGAACACTTCCCAGCTCCTCGCTGTGGCAGGGAGCAGCTCCTCCACTGTGAATGTAGGCAATGAGCATCAATTGGTACAAGTGTTCCTGGGGAGGAGGCATAGACAGGGAGCAGATCAGCTGCTCTCGGAACTGAAAATGGAGAGTTTTGTCTTAATTTCCTGGAATACCACCAAATTCCTGAATTATTCTGCCAAGAGAGGCCTCACTTTCTCTCTGCTTGCCTTTATTGCTTGATTTTGTTGGTGTTTTGCTGCTGCACTTGGTCGAAAAGGGCACTTTGTGGCCAAGAGGGAGAGCCATGGTTAGGAAACAGCAAATGGGAGCAGGGAGTGATGTGATGCTCGAACATCATTTTGGCAGGGGAGGGACGTAAACCCAGGCATGTTTCTCACATCCTCCATCACATTTTGCTGCAGACTTCCACCAAAGCAAGTCCTCTAAGCCTCAAACGCAGCTTGGCGAGAGACAGAGCTGGTGTTGATGCTGGAGGAACAGGATTCCCATATGCTTTGCTTAGTCCAGATCTGCTTCCAGTAAATACCCTCAGCAGCCAGTACTGAGGTTCGACTGTCTGCCAGTCATCCTCAGCTAAGTCTTGCATTTATTTATCCATTGCAGTTCCCCTGGGCAATATCTGGGGCTGTTCTTTCCCCACCTCCTTGAGCTTTTAGTTTAACCTTCATGGGACCAGTGAGGAAGCTCCAGTCCTCTGATGCTAAGGAATGCAGGGATGGGGATGGTGTTTCTACACTGACTCAATGCCAGACTCAAGTCTGCAGGCTGGAGCAAGCTGTCAAATGGGAAACAGCACTGAAGCTCACGCAAGAAGTGGGAAAGAGAATGCTTAAGTGCAGTTTCTCTTTATGAAGGTTAAATAGATCAAACTGGGTTATTTCTTCTTATATGAAAGGTCAGTTTGGAAGCTTGCTTTCAAATGAGAACCTAGTTGTGGAAGGTTTTGGAGTCATGGAATGGTTTGGGTTGGAAGGAACCTTAAAGCTCATCTAGGTCCAACCCCTGTCATGGGCAGGGACACCTTCCACTAGAGCAGATTGCTCTGAGCCCCTGTGTCCAACCTGGCCTTGAGCACTGCAGGGATGGGGCAGTCACAGCTTCCCTGGGCACCCTGTGCCAGC
Source organism: Forpus xanthops (assembly GCA_032466535.1). Classification (NCBI taxonomy): domain Eukaryota; kingdom Metazoa; phylum Chordata; class Aves; order Psittaciformes; family Psittacidae; genus Forpus; species Forpus xanthops. The sequence continues at coordinate 5,662 of JASSUY010048598.1, forward strand.
GCCTCAGCACCCTCACAGGGAAGAACTTGTGCCCAAGAGCTCATCTCAGCCCTCCCTCTGGCAGTTAAAGCCATTCCCCTTGTCCTGTCCCTCCATCCCTTGTCTAAAGCATCTCTCCAGGTTTCCTGTATCCCCTTTAGGCACTGGAGCTGCTCTAAGGTGTCCCCTTCAGGACCCTTCTCTCCCCCATGCTGCCCCAGCCCAGCTCTCAGCCTGGCTCCAGAGCAGAGCTGCTCCAGCCCTTGCAGCATCTCCATGGCCTCCTCTGGACTCACTCCACATCCCTATCCTCTTATGTACTTCTCAGTTTCAACCCCAAAAAGCTTAATACCATCAAGGCAGCATCCACAAACTCATTAAAGTTCATGGAAGGTGCCTTCCCACCCTCTGACACCCAGCACCCTCATTAGCATTGTCCAATTTCACTTTGCCACATTGGCACAGATGTCTGTGTGCCCTCCTCTGCCCTTCTCCGGGTTGCTGAGCACCATGCTTTAACTATGACGGAGATGCACCCATCTTCCCGCATCTTTCCCGTCTTTCCTTGGCTGTCTGTCACCTTTTGCTGCCAAATTTCCTGGACTGTGAAATGAAGCTTTTATTATCCTCCAAGAAGGGGGGGGGGGGGGTTGGGAGAGAGGAATTAAATTAGTGGAATTAAAAAGCTGATGATGATGACGATGACTGTAACCCAACTCGCACCCTTTTCATTACGCCTCACGGAGCGAGACAGCAGGCGCTGAGCTGGGGCTTCTGCTTGGATTGCTGTAAAGAACCCAACTTTTGCTTTCAAATTAACCTGTCAAATCCTATGTTTCTAAAGGAATTGAAGGCAGGAGAATGAGGGTCCCGGTGATTCCCACGCATCAATTAAAAGGGGGAAAATTAATTACAATTTACTGGCATTACCACATTAGAGCTCTCCTGATAAAGAACACAGTGCTCTGTGCTCTGGAAGAAGTTAAAAGGGGGGGTGTGGAGGGAGGGCCTGGTGCTGGTAACCCCTCCAGAGCACTGCTTGGGGTTGGTGCTTCCTTGGAAGAGCTTTTTTGGGGGCCTGAAGGCTATGGATGCTCCTAAAATCATTCTTTAGATCTTGACAGAGCCCATGGCTTGGAGCAGGGAAAAGATGGTTCTGCTTGGTGGCTGTTTTTGGGGGGAGGTTTAGCATTCCTGGTATCAACCATAAGCAAAGATGAAGTTCTTAGGCTTGGAATGCCCACGTTTGGAGGTCGTATTTCAAGCAGCAATGTGAGATACTATGATGCTGAATCCACACTGTGAATGGAGTTACGTGTTGCTGAGGCTCAGTTAGCATCCCTGGGAGTTAAGGGCTGTCTTATGTCCATATATGAGACTGCCCAGTGTGACAGTGCCTGTTTCCAGGACATGGATGTATAATGTTTGCCCTGGGGAGGTGAGATGAGGTGCTTGGAGCAATGGTCCACCTCCTGGGACTGATCCCAGACAGCTCATTCACCCCCCTCTTGCAGAACAAGGGCTGCTTTATGGCTGGAGTGTGCCATCTCTTATCAGGGACACTGCAGATGTGGCACAAGGTGCCAGGGATGCTGTGGGATGGGATGGAGAGCCCAGAACTGGTCAGGATCCAGCCTCTGAGCTGCTGCTGTGATTGGAAGCACACAGGATGGGAAGGTGGGAGCTGCAGGGATGGGTACACTGGGAAAGAGGCTGTTTTCCCCATGCGATCCAGCTATGGCATCTTCTGCTTCCCCAGTAAGAGACTAAATCCTGCTCCTTGAAGGACAGCCTTGCCCTAGAGTGAGCAAAGCACCCAGTGAACCTTCATCCATAGGGTATCACCACAGGAAAGGACTATTTAAACCCAGTGCCTTTCCTCCCCTGTTCCTAATCCCTAATTTGCCTGTTTCTACATGGATTACACATGATCTATTCCAGTTCCTGCAGGAGGTCGCCAAATGCTTTGTGTGTTCCATCCCTTGGTGTCCTTGCCCTGATATGAACTGCAGTCCTATGGGTGCATGTCCTTCCAGTATGTCCCCTCCAGTGTCTGTTGCAATGGGTGCCTGGGGTGGAAGGTGCTGTGCCCTCTCCTGTGAGCTGTGTTGGCCAAACTGGGTGCTTGGGGCTTGCATCCTCTGTGTACATCCCCCTTTAGTGCACGTCAACCAAGCCATGAGGCTGCGTGAGCAGCGAGCAGAGCTCTTCCTTCAAGCTGACTTACACCAGTGAAGGATCTGGCCCTCCAGGGGAGCCAAGGGTGGGTGAAGCACTGGGGTTAGAGACCCCGAAAGCACAAACATCCCTCTGACAAGCTGTTTGAAGCCGAGCTGATCAGAGCAGGTGACAGCCCTGCCGCATCTGGGAACGGTCTCGCTGTCCTCCTCGCTGACAGGAGGACTTTGATTCCTTTAATATATGATGTGTTCTGTCTTCTGCAATATTTGTTTTCGCCATCGTGGGGTTTATTTTATTTCGTTTTTAGGTTGTTTTTTTCCTCCCCTCTGCTGCTCCTCAGCAGCAGCTGCCTGTTTGCAATGTGGATGGGAGCTCTCTGGAGATGCCAAAGCAGAAGGATAGCAAAGGTGACACTTGGCTACCCAAGAGCTCTGCCTGACCTATGAGGTTTCTGCTGCTTTTCCCCATCCTCCTCCATCCACCTGGTGCTGGAATTAGGTGGTTTCATCCTTCCCGTGTGGAGGAGAAGGGCAAGGGACCACATGTGCCCAATTGAGCCCTATCTGCCTGTGTCCGTGGGGCTCCCACCCCTGGGAACACAGGGGCCAAGCAGGCTCTGGTGCTGGGAAATGGTCCCCAAGTCCCCTTGGATCTGTCCTCAGTAGTTCATGGGTGTTTTGCTGTTTTATGAGGAGCTTCTGGCTGGCTGATAGCACATGATGTGACATAGACTCGTGAGGCTGCACCTCAAATCCTGTGTTCAGGTTTGGACCCCTCACTACAAGAGACATAGAAGTGCTGGAGCAGGACCAGAGAAGGGCAATGGAGCTGATGCTGGGCCTGGAACACAGTGTGATGGGGAAGGGCTGAGAGACCTGGGGGGTTCAGATGGAGAAGAGAAGGCTCAGGGGGGGACCTGATCGCTCCCTACAACTGCCTGAGAGGAGGATGGAGCCAGGATGGGGCTGGGCTCTGCTCCCAAGGAATGGTGGCCTTAGCAGTGCTGGGGAAGGGTTGGACTGAATGACCTTAACAGTCTTTCCCATCCTGGTTGATTCCATGATTGTGAAGCCTTCGCTGTCTCCTGGAAGTTATGGATGTTGTCACTTGGAGACTGACACCTGCAAAACCTCTTGTGTGTTGCGATGCTAATAAGGCTTTTCCTCCTCCTCCTCCTGTGCTTGGTCCCCTCCTGTGTCACTCAGCTTGAAGGAGGGGAGCTAACCTCCTGGGTTACTTGGACCATTGTATTTCAGAGCCCTTCTTCCCAGCCCAGCCCCTACTCCTGCAGGATAACAAGCTGCCAGCAGCTCCACAGGAGCGTTTCCAGCAGCTGGGTGCCCTTGGGCTCAACACAGCAGCTGTACCGATGCAGAATTGCCACTTACAGGATGCTGTGCTCCTCACCCAACCCCTGCCATACCCATGACTGCTGTGGATGGGCAAAGCTCCTGCCTGGAGAGCCGGATTTCCTGCAGGTTCCTCTCCTGGCACATCCCTGTGGATGCAAACGTTCATGCAGGTTGGAATGTGGAGCTGAGGCTCTGCGAGAGCAGAGAGCAGGAGATGCATGTGCTGAAGGTAGGGAAGATTTGGGGAATCTGTGTGTGGAGCAAGCATCTCCTGCAGGGTCTGGAGAGCCTCTGCAGGCAGCAGGATAGGGTGGCCAGGGCTGTGCTTTTCCAATGGGCTCCTGGAGCAGGATCAAGCTGGGGAGTGCGTTCCCCTTCAAAGTGTGCTGCCTGTATTCCTGGTGGGAAGGCAGATGCAAGACCCCAAAGGGGATGAGGAAATGCTCAGCGCTGGCAGGGTGAGCTCCCTCCTGTACAAAGGCTGACATAAATTCAAGTGGGTGCTGCAATTATCCCAGGCTCTGACATCTGAAATGAGCAGAGCCACCCTTGCTGTAACTCATTGCCACTCTGATTACTAGGCAGAGCAGGGAAAAGTCAAATCAGCCAACGAAGCAAGAAGAGAAAGGGAAAAAGTCGTGCCTCGCTCTGGAGGTCGGGTTGTCTGCTGGGGCAGGACGGGAAGCAGCTCTGATGCCCTTGCTGAGCTCAAGTGATGTTGTCCGGGCTCAGGTTTGAAGGTCTTTCACGTTGGCCATGGTGGGATGGAGAGGTTCTTCCCTGGGGGATTTGGAGGGGCTGGTGTGAGACAGGCAAGAGCAGAACAAATCAAGGATGAGCACTTGAGGGTGTTTGCTGGAGCAAATCAATTCTAAGGGTGCTGAGGCCCAGGGAAGCTGTGGCTGCCGCATCCCTGCTGGTGTTCAAGGCTAGGTTGGATGGGGCTTGGAGCTCTAGTGGAAGGTGTCCCTGCCTGTGGCAGAGGCTTGGAACTGGATGAGCTTTAAGGTCCCTTCATCCCAAACCATTCCATGATTGTAAGCTCTTTCTGGAGAAGTGGGGCTGACAGGGGAGTTGGAGGAGATGGTGATTGCTGCTTTCAGGTCAGTGATACGAATCATGCTCTGTGCTTGCTTCCTGATAGCCAAGCATGATGTGCCTGACAGCAAAGCTGTGCTTTGAGCCTCTTAAAGCTCGAGAGCATGAATTTCCTCAATCCCTACTCCCAGGCGCCTGGCTGAAGGATGCTGAACAGCCAAACTCCAGCTCCTCCTCAGTGTCACTGCTGCTAAAGCTCTCTTGCTGCATGTCCTAAGGGATTTTTCTCTTTCCCCACAATCTGGGAGGAGAAGGGAAGAGGAAGGCACTGCTGCACCAATGGCTCCTTCACAACCACTGTCTCCTGCATCCCATGCGCGTGGGCAGGCAGCAGCAGAGAGCCCTGGGTAGCTGTCACTCCTCTTCTACTCTTCTCTCCTTTCTCCTTTCCCCTTTCCTTTCCCCTTTCCTTTCCCTCCTCCCTTTCCTCCTCCCAAGGTGCATTTCTACATCTGTTGGACTCGGCAATGTGCCAGCTTGGTTAATTACAGTCTGCTCACCTGAATTCCCATAGGCAATTCCAGCTGGATAATGGTACCCATCTCTGCCTGACCTTAAAGGAACAACAAGCAGCAGGACCCTGCTGCTTTGGGGTGTAACTGTGGGTTTCTTGATGCTCCGAGCATCCCCAGGGCAGCAGGAAGGTGATCGTGGTCTGCTGCCTGTTTGTTCATCACGTGGCTCTGGGATGGATCCAGCATCCAACTGTCCAGGCGAGGAGCCATCAGGATGGTTGCAAATGTACTTGGGAGCAGAGCTGGAAGCCACAAGCATTGTAGGAGGCGAATGAATGCACTTTGTGAGCTCTCTAATGGTTAAGTGGACAAGATAATGTGATACTTATTTTTCCTTATTGGCCCAACAGCTCAGTTATTAATGCAGGCGCTTGCGAGCAGTACCTCTGATTTGCATGGATACAATAGAATAAGATTGCCATTATTTGGCTCTATCAAGGGCCGTGGAAGGGAACTCGGGGCTGATGTTGTGCACTATTTAGTGTTCATTACTAGGCGCCTTGTCCTGCCTCAGCTCATCGCCTCTTCTGCAGATCATCAGCAGAAGAGAAGCATTTCCCGTGTGTCTTGTTGGATGATGACGTTATCACCATCTGCAATTGCTTTTGCTTCAGTTTTGGGCCCTGGTTCAGGCTTTGCTGAAGGCAACGTGTGCAATTTGTGTTCATCAAAGCACTCACCTACTGCACACGAGGTGAGATCTCTTATCTTGAGCTTAGGGGTCAGCATGGCACATCACCCCATCCTCATCATGCCTGGCCCCTTTCAGGGCTAAAGGCAGAGGAAAAGGTTGTCCCGAACCCCCCATATCTCTCATTCATCCGATGCTTTGTGATCTCCATGGAATTCCATCCATGGAATCCCATCCTGGTAGTTGTTCATACTCCAAAGCAGCTTTTGTTTGCTCTGGCTCTTTCTTGCACTCAGGAAGCCAATGTAATCTCTTTCCTTATTGGCACCATGGGTCTTTATTGAGGATACAGTCCAGGGGTGATGCTGGGAGCCAGGCCTTCAGTTTACTGCAGCCCCTTTATTATATCCCATTGCAGTGTCTGTGGCAGGACCACAGCAGGAATCCTCAGTAATTCACATGGGTTGGGAATGGGATTTTCCTTGCTCTGGCAGAACTGGGAGAAGTGAGGCTTTAGATGTGAAGCAGGGCTTTTCCTAGGGAAATGAAACTGTACTTCCAGACAGGGTTTTAATGGGAAGCTGTACTCACAGGCAGATGGCTTTCTCCCGTGTCCCATAACTTGTCCATGAGATGCTCTGAGCCAAGTGCTTTAGGCTCATCAAGTCCAACCTTACCCCAGCACTGCCAAAGCTCCCATTAAACCCATGGCACTGAGGACCTCATGTGAACACTTCCAGGGTTGGTGGAGGCTCAGGGTGATGGAGGGAGGCTCTTGGAGCAGGCGAGCCCTTTGGCATATGGAGTTGTTGTGGTTGGGTGCTTTGTTTTAAAGGTGTTATTAAAGGACTCATCCATCTGCCCCCCCACCACTGCCCCTGCAGTAGGAGCCCAGCAGATGGCTTGCAAACACAACAGCTTTGGCTGACAAAGGGAAGAAGACCTGTCCAAAGAGACTGGAGCTCATTTCCCAGCACCACAGGCACGGAGGCATTGCAGGAGCATCTTCCCTGTGATGAGAAGCTGCATGGAGACCTCAGAGCAGCTTCCAGTATCCAAAGGGGGCTACAAGGGTGCTGGAGAGGGACCCTTCATCAGGGACTGGAACAATAGGACAAGGAGTGATGGGTTCAAACTGAAACAGGGCAAGTTCAGGTTAGATATAAGGAAGAAGTTCTTCCCTGTGAGGGTGCTGAGCGCTGGCACAGGGTGCCCAGAGAAGCTGTGGCTGCCCCATCCCTGCAGTGTTCAAGGCCAGGTTGGATGGGGCTCTAGTGGAAGGTGTCTGTGCCCCTGGAACTGAATGAGCTTTAAGGTTCTTTCCAACCCAAACCAGCCCATGATTCTATGTGCTGGTGCATATTTGTGCCCATACAAACCTCCTCACAACTGCACTCTGAGGGCTTTGGTGGCAAATACTGCTCCAGAGAGCTGGCTTTGCTTCCCTCTCTGTGCTGCTCCACATGGGCTCATCCCTCCTGGAGCTTGTGAACATGGGATTGCTTTGTGGAGGCTGATGCTGAGCAGTTTAGGCAAGGGCTGATCTGCTGCTTGCATTCCCTGCAAAGCCTTCATGCAGTGGCTGACCCTGAGATGTGACAAGCTCGCAGCTCTTGCCAATAAAAGCAGTGACTTGGTTTGAATAATAGCTGACAATTACGTGCTGAGCCCCAGCATTATGCAATATTTATGCATGCGTCTGGACTGCAAAGCAGTGATTAGCTAAAAGGAGTAATTGTTTGCAGTCTTCCACTGAATTTCTCTCTTCCCTTGGCCTCAGAGAGCCACACTGTTAATCAGTGCCACTTGTTGAACTCTTGCACTAAGACCACAGCCACCATTAGCACCACAGAGCTCTGTGCAGTGACTTAGAATCATAGAATCACTGAGTAGTTTGGGTTGGAAGGGACCTTCGAAGCTCATCTAGTTCTACCCCCTCTGAAATGAGCTTCAACTACATCAGGTTGCCCAGAATCACATCCAGCCTGGCCTTGATGCTGTGGCACAGTGCTTTGTGTGGGGTTGGATTGGAGTTGGTTTGATTGCCTGATGTTGTCTCATTGCTCCTGCTTGGGAAGTGAGGGGAAGCAAAGAGGGAAGTAAAGGGGCACTCCCTCCAGATGAATTTTGGTGGGAAAACAGGCATTGATGTGATGAAGGGCAAATGCATGTCATCAAGTACCTTGTTCTGGGGCAGTGACCAAGCTCTCCTGCCATTGCCCCCTTCCTTTCATTGAACATCTCAACCATGAAGGGCCTGGAGTGTGATGAGGAATGGCAGAGGGACCTGGATGGGGTGTGTGTGTGTGTGTGTGTGTGTGTTAGATATTCCAGGTCTTTTCCAGCCTGGTTGATTCTATGGTGCTGCCATGCCCTTGCAGCAGAGCAGTGATTGAGAGCCCTTCCTCACCCTCTCCACCGCAGCAGCTGCCTTGTGCCTACCTTTGATTTCTCTTTATTCCCCCCTTTCCTCTTCTTTTTCCAAGTGTTTTTACCTGTCAGCCTGGGCTAGGAGGGACTCGGAAAGCCAAATGTGGGCTGTCAGAGAGGTGGGAAGGAGAGGGCAATGAGAGGAGGTGCTGTGCGGCACATGGAGCCCCATTGCTCTGGGGCCACAGGGGTGATGCTCATTTCTGCAGCACAGCAAGAGAGCAGCAAAGTCTCTGTTTTGGGGGGGGAAGCAAGCTTTGATGTTCATTTGGAGCTCTACAGAGGTGGCGAAGGGGCAGAGTGGAGCCTGCACTCCATCAGCAGCGGCACAGGAGATAGAGCCCAGTGTAATCCTGCAGGGATGCTTGGATTTGAGGTGGAGGAAGGCTCAGGGGAGGAGGAATGGGCCCTTAGGTGGTAGCTCTGAGGCAGCAATGTGCCTGATCAGCAAAAGAGGTGGTGATGGAGCAGGGTTACCGCAGCCACAGTTTGATAGCATAGGCTAAGGCTGCTGCCTTGGATGAAGAGAGATAGAGAGGAGAAAAATGGGAAGCGTGTGCAGGAATAAGGGCCTGGATAATGAACCTGGCAATTGAGAATGCAAAGCAAAGCAAATGGGAAGGGATGCTTTTTGTTGTGGGCTCTGTCTATTCCAGCTTCTTGCTGGTATTCAGTGTGCTGGGATTGCTGCTGGGCTCCCCTCACAGCCCTCAGAGTTGTGGGAAGAGGGAAATATTCCATTTGGAGCAGTGAAATGGCTTTGGGTTTCTGCTGCAAAGAGCAAAGCAAGGTCTGTCCCTCTACCTAAGGAATTTGGGGTAAGGGGGTCCTCGCACATCCTGCCATGGGATGGGTGGATGCAGCATGGGATGCAGTGGTCTCCAGCCTCTCTTGTTTTCAGTAAGAAAAGCAAGTTTAGAGCGTGTGGTACCAGGCTGAAAGGCAACACTGGTTAGATGAAGTGTTCCTGCTTGCCTGAATGGTCCTGGCTTCTCACAGGTTCCTCAGCCATGGATAATTCATCTGGTTTTATGGTGATCATGGAAGAATCCAATCTGGCCAGTTCAGAGCTGGTAGGGGAGGAGAGCAGGTTTTATTGATGATGGGCTGGGATCCTGCAGCTTGTGTGAGAGGAATCTTGTTAATGGGTCCTTTGGGCCGCTGCCTCCTGACTGTCCTATGTCCTTATTCACTCGTCTCAGCTAGTCTGGCTTCTGGTTTTATTACTCCTGCTCTTTTCTGGTGTTGTGAGGGTTTTGGAAATGCAGAAGGGAAGGACCCAGGTACCTCCTCATCCTTTCCCTTTGCAGAGCGATGGAATCAACCGGGTTGGAAAAGACCTGAAAGATCATCAATTCCAACCTCTCCCAGCACTGCCAAGGCCACCACGTGGCACTGAGGACCTCATCTATATGGTGTGTGAGCACCTTCAGGGACAGTGACTCCAGCCCTGCCCTGGGCAGCCTGTACCAATGCTGAGCATCCTTTGAGGAAGGAATTGTTCCTCAGCTCCATCTAAACCTCCCCTGGTGCAGCTTGAGGCCTGTTCCTCTTGTCCCATCCCTTGTTCCTTGGGAGCAGAGCTCAGCACCTTCCTGGCTCCATCCTCCTCTCAGGCAGTTGTAGGGAGTGAGCTGCCCCATCTCTAACAGTGTGTCCTTTGGTGTCAGAGACCACTGCCAAAGATGTCTCAGGCTTCATGATGCACCTCTGTCAGTCCAGAGAGATGGCTTGACCTCCGAG
>JASSUY010048600.1:0-19835 GCA_032466535.1 Forpus xanthops
CCGGGGGGAGATGTGCTGTTCCCCAGCCTTTTACCTGCAGGGCAGGGAGCTGGGGCCGGGCGGGGGGGAGGACGGGACGGGACTGGGGGGGATCGTGCTGCCCGCAGGAGGGAGCAGGCGGCTCTCGGCTGGTGGGAGGCGTCTGCAGCTGGAAAACAGCAGCTCCGGTTTCTGATGGGTTGGGGGTGGGGTGGGAGGTGTGTGTGGGAAAAGCCCAGCAATGGATCTTCCCTGCTATTGACAACACTCTCCCCTTCAGGCCTAATCCTGCACTGAAGAAAAATAAGTGCGAAGAGAACCACTAATCACACCTCCGTGTGGGAACTAGCTCCGGTAGCAGTGTGTGCCGCCAGCCCTGCCTCCAACCTGCAGCGGTTGCTCCGGGACGGGCTCGTTCGCCCCTGCAGTTCACCTTTGCCTCCACTTCACACGCGTGCAATTTGCGTTTAATGGAGCTGAGTTTATTGTTCCTCTTTGGCCTTACAATTACGTCGACTGCAGGTAACGTGAATTTTGAATTTCTTTCTTTCTTTGCCACTTCCACGCATGCACACAAAGGCTGGTTTTCTTTTTTTTTTTTTCACTTCTCCCAAAAGGCTGTGAGCAACAGCTAGCTCTCATGCGCGGTAGTAACCAAACGCCAAAGACATCGCTTGGCCGTATGTAGGTTCAAAACCAAACCCCTGGCTGGCGAAGAACCCCGAGCCCGCGGGGCCGGGGTGAATCCAGACATAACGGTGGTTTTCACAGCCCTGAACTCCATCCGGGTGTAGGTGGCGGCGCGGGTGCCGTTACGGAGAGGGCTGCAAGGCGCCTGAGGTGTGGGGGGTTCGCTCTTGACGGGGCGCGAGAACTGAGCAGAGCTGAGCTCTTCTTTCCCGCGGTGCAGGGTCCGCGCTGCCCCGGCCCCGCTCTCTGCCGGTGGGCGCGGAGGCGCGCCCCACGGCGCTGGGGCAGAAGGAGCGGGAGCAGAGCGAATCGGCGGCGCTGCCGGCCGGCGACAGGGCCCGGGTGGACGGCGGGGAGCTGCGGACCCGAGCCCGGCGCTGCACTTGCTACACCTACAAGGACAAGGAGTGCGTCTACTACTGCCACCTCGACATCATCTGGATCAACACCCCCGAGTGAGTGAGTGCGGCGGGACGCGAAATGGCGGGCCGGGCTGCCGAGGGCGCGACCCCTGCGGCGGAGGGAGGTCCCCCGCCCGCGCCGAGGAACCCCCGTGGGAGGCGGAGCCATCGCCCCCCAGGTAGCCCGGGCCGAGCCGCCGGAGCCGACAGGGGCTGGGGCGGCTTTGCCCGCGGAGCCTCCCGCGCCTCTCCGCCCCGACACCTGCCGCGCCCGTCGGGGGGGGCCGGCGAGCGGAACGGGCCGGGGGTAAGCGCCTTCGTCTCGGCTGCCTCCGGGCCCGTTCGGGGTACGTGCCGGGTACGCGGAGGTGAGCGGGTGCCTTAGCGTGCGCTGTGTGTGCAGCCGCGTGAGATCATGCACGGGGGGGAAATCACTTACTGTGCAGTAGAAATCTGCTTCCAATAAACCATTTGCTGGGAAAAGAAGAATAGTTTATGCCGTTCAAAATAAAGAAAAGAGTCTGGAAGTGTACTTTATGATAAAAACAATTGTAGAAAACCTCAATCTACCAGATCTAAGATGTTGCAAAAGGCCCTGTTTTATAACGTTTTATGGCAATGGCATGTAAGTTTTTGTTTCAGCTCATAATAAAAACAGTATTGAAAACATAGCACTCCCCAGGAGAGGGAAATTCTGAGTTTCCCACTGGTTGGTGAGTGCAGAGAAGCGAGCCCTGCCATTAGCATCCTGAAAAGAAATAATTTCTTTACTATGCCTACACTGTGCCTGAAGGATGGAGCCCTTCTTTTCCTGCACCCCCGTGTATATCTATCCTGTCTCTCTGAGTAACTAAAACAGTCCTAAGGATTTGTAAAGGTTCTCATAGGCTGATAGGGCACAGTCCTGCAGCAACCACAACAGTCTGTTCATCAAAAAAAATAATCAGTGGAGCAGATGAATCTTCAAGAATTAAAGATCCTTGGGCTCTGTGACTGTAAACTTCTACACATGTCATCAAGTACACCACTGACTACAGGTTGGGAACAATTGTACTAACTCAGATCTGCCTTTGAATCAATTGCAAAGCTTTTAATTAAAATAACAAAAGGAATATTAAAAATAGAAAGTAGCAGTGAAATAGGTTAAGTCAGACAGGGTTTAGAGCACTTAATTTGTAACTTCACCTGTGTGTCCTGGCTAGAGGCCATGTCTGATGACAAGTCTTTTGAACTCTTACCAACCTGTAAGTATCATGTGTTCACACAAGTCATTCAATTCTTGGAGTTCCATACCTGCACTAATCCACCCAGGATTACTTAGAATTATTTTAGCCAAATATTTATGACTCAGTATATTTAAGTCAGAGCTCACCAGTGAAAACAGGGGAATGACATTCCTTTTCCCCCTACACACTGAATAAATAGAATTCTGCTAATTTTAAACACATACACACGCACCCTTTTCTTTTTGGGATATCCTGTTTTAAGTCTACAGGAATTACAATGTTCATTCCAGTGGGAAAAGTATTTAGTGTGCATTAAAAGTTGAGAATTTTTTCCTACCTGAAAGTTTGGTGCAAGCATCACCAAAGCAAGAACAAAATTCAAGAGTAAAAATATATGACATTTTCATGATATCTACAGCATTAGCAATGAAGTACATACAATAATCCAAATATTAAACAGTTGGGGCTGTAAGTCTCTGCTTTCTTTACTGCTCAGTTGTACATAAAATAACAGCAGGTCTCTCAGATATGTAAAGTCTACCCCTGCTCTCCAGTATATAGGTTAGCCTGTAATGACCTGATGTCTAGGAAATTCTGATTGTCCCACTTACATTTTGTGCCATGTTACTGAACATTTTAATGCAAGCTGTAGAATATATTAAATTTCAATATTCAATTTGAATATTAAGTATTCACATAGAATGATAGGTTTTGGCTACTGTGCTCCACAGATGCAAACCTATATAACTTAGCAACACTGTTGGAACTAGATTGATCAGGATGCTGAGGACCCACTGGGGTTGATAAGTAGTGAGTGGAAAGTATGGGAATTAGTCAGGTAGGAACTGAATTCTCTTGGATGTGTCAGTGCTCATTAGAACTGGGCTGCTGTGCTGTGCTGTCCTGCTTCTCTCACGGATTCATGAGACTTGGCTGCTCTGAGGTAGCAAGGTGAGCAATGAAAGGAAAGGTTTTGTGCTGGGCTAAGGGAGATATACAGATCTCCCTTGAAGCTGAAAGAGCGCTGACTTGATTTTCAAGGAGTGTAGGATTTTCTTCCTAGGAATGCTTCCATATATGAGAACAGAGGTAGTCACTGAAGTAAGTATGGATATTAGATATTTTGGATTGTGTTCAGTGTAACAGAAGCAGGATTAAGAATTCATGTCACATGTCTGAATGATCAGGCACTAATTCTGGCCTGGTGTCCTACTTGGAACAATGTCTCTGTAAGCAAGAAGGTACTTCTGGATGGGGATGAAATCAGGCCTTCTTGTGCAATTTAATATCCCAAGCAAGTTATGCTGCCTCTTTTAAATAGAAGTAACCACTGGATCTGTACAGACTGGCAGTTTGTAAAAAGGGTTTTTACATGGCTATTGAAGGTTTTTATGTTTACTAAAAATTTGGCTCAAATGCAATTTTGAGAACCATATACATAATGGGAGGCCAGACAGAGAGTGTTAAAGACTGGGGAAGTTTTCCAGACATCTGTTAATTCTGATCTTCCCCCTGCTTATTTACCACATCTATTTTGGGTTTATTTTCTACATTAAACTCTACAATTGCCTTTTACTACTTTTTATTTCTTATTTCCCCTGACTAAGACTAATATCATTTACTTTATCATTTCTTATTCCTGTTACAAATTCCTTGTTATTTTCTGTTTCCAGGTTACTCTGTCCTCCATACTTCAAAGACAAAAGTTACTTCTTTGCATTCTTCCCCCTGCTTTTCCCAACAGAAGATACTGTTAAGCACTGTTGTGATACATTCATAACAAATCTTGGTGATGGCCTCTCTCTCCTCCTGTTCTAGAAAAGTGGTTAATGTTTTAATTGAAACTGTTGGAGGCAGTGATGACAGAGGATCTGTTCCTATCCTTGTGGAGAAACCACTTAGATCAGCAGGGTAACAGTTGTACGAAAGCACGAAATTGCAGAATATGCAGTTTTTTACTCTCTGTAGCTACTGCCAGTTAAATGAGAAGTCATCTCTATGCAAGTTTGATAATACTGCTTTATACTTGTCCATGAACCACTGCTGTTAGTTCAGACCAGCAAGTACACCAGTGTTATTCTGATGTAGCAAGTCTTTTTTGCTGGGAATAGTGAGAGCCCTAAGTGGAAAAGACAACGACCTTAAGAAAGTCAGGTAAATCAGAGCAGAATAATGCAATTATATGGTGTAGACAAAGGTTGCATAACGAAGCTAATTAAAAACTGGTACTTGTTCTTGCTGATAAGATGGATTAGTTTGCAATGTATTTTTTTTTGTAAAATGATTAAACATGCTTATCTTGATCTACAGCTAGACGCGTTTTAAAGAAGAAGGAATGAACAGTCTTTTAAACAATACCTACTGATGCAGTACTGCCAAAACTTGATGCTTACTTCTCTAAGTTCAAGAAGAAAACACAGGCAAGATTCCTTTTAGATCTGCACTTCTTCAAAGGGGTTCTGTATTTCAGTATAAGCTGAACATGTGCATCTGACAATAAAATGTGGTTCAACCAATGACATTAGTGTTGCTGAAGCAACAGTAGAAGCTTTAAAGATGCTCAGAATGATTAGCAAGAGATTAAAAAGTGACAACTATTAGAAAATAATACTATCATGAGAATACAACATTGGATACTCAAGCAGTCTTCAATTCTGAAATAGAAGTATAGTGAGAATTTATGGCAGTAATCTGGACACTTTCAAAGGAATATTAGCATAGCTCCACAATGGTAAAGTTACTTCTTGGCTCAAACTAGGTGCCAAAAATAATAATTTCTTGAAGTGTTAAATCAAAGGAGTTTATTTCCTATATGATGTCTTATTTCAGTATTTGCCTCTATGCTCAAAAAGGACTAATGAATGAAATTATGTTATAAAGACCAGCTTACATGATGATCTAAAGAGTCTGCCAATTACATGAATTTCTGAATCAGGAGAATTGGATGGATAAAGTGAAAGAAATAATTTAATCTAACACTGTGTTTGCAGCCCTGATCCCCTGCAGTTACACATTCCATTTCCTCTGTGGAAGGACAAGGGCATGCACAGACTTTGCTCTCTGGGAATATATTGGTAGAGGATATGTGTGTGGTCACCTGGTAACACTACAAGGATGTGGTGTTTGTCACTTCAATAAAGAAGAAATTTGTTTCTGTAACATATGCAAGTCAGATATTCCTTAGCACTAGGTTGGCTCCAGATAGTTTCTTCTGCAGAAATCTGTTTTCCTGACCTAATATGACCATGTGTTGGTGTGAGAAAGGCTTTTCATACACTTTCATTCTTTTGGTCTTTCCTGAAAGTGATAACAAATAGGTTTGTTCGGGGTTCAGAACTTGTCAGAAGCTGAACAGAAAACAGCAGCTGATTCCACATACAGTCAGTTCTCTGACAGTTATCTTTGCTCATTCCTGGCTTAGGTCACTATCAGAAAATCATCTCAGAATGAAAACAATTTGTGTCCTATGATTGCTTCACTCACAGTTTTGCTCATATGTACAGAGGAAGTGATGTCTTGGGATGTTGTTACAAAAGAGATGACTTAAGACAACCAGTTGGATACTCATTCTGACTGTATGGTCTGCTGTCTAGCTTCTCCTTCGTAAGACCTTTTTGCTACCTGTATCTCACTGGTGATTGCATTTTGTTGAATTGAAGCCCACATAGAATCATGGAATGGTTTGGGTTGGAAAGGACCTTAAGATCATGTAGTTCCAACCTGCTGCCATGGGCAGGGATGCCTCACACAAGACCAAGCCTCTGTCCAGCCCCGCCTTGAACATGGCCAGGGGAGAAGCATTTTCCACTTCCCTGAGCAACCCATTCCAGTGCCTCATCACCCTTACAGTAAAGAACTTCTTGCTTATATCTAACCTGAACTTCTCCTGTTCAAGTTGAAACTCATTCCCCCTTATCCTATTGCTAGTCCCTGATGAAGTCTCTCTCCAGCATCTGTGTAGGCCCCCGTCAGATATTGGAAGGCTGGTAAGAGGTCACCATAATGTAACTGAAAACAATTTTCATCCTTATGGATATTAAGTAGTATTATAAAGTATCAGTTACCCAATTTTTTGAGAATCCATCATTGGATAAGGCTGGATGATATCTTTTATATCACTAGACATAAAAGATCTGTTCAGCAAAACGATTAAGCATGCACTTTTAATCTTAATAGATCAAACTGAAAATACCTGCTAGCCAAAGGCATGATGATAAAACAGTGGCTGCATGCCAGGCCATTCAAATAAGGAAGCTGGTGTGTCATTTAAACAGTGAGCATGGTTAACCATCAGAACGGAGTGCCAAAAGAGAAGTGCTGAATTTTCTGTTGAGTTTATTTTATTTTTCTGAATTAAGTTTGCCCTGCATTTTGCAGACTTTACTATCCACATATTCACTGAAATCTATTTGTCTTACATGTGTAAATGCTACCAAGATTAGACTGTATATAGGGACTGTATGTCCTAATCATGTTTAAATCATACACTAACTTCACACTTTCAGTGTCTTACTGAAATACGTGCAGCTTGTATGCCCTCCACAGTCTAAAAGTAGAATATATCCTCTTAATCTTCCTGTGAAGCTTTTTTACAGTACTCACAGTACTGATATTTTAACAGTTGCACCCTTAGAAAGACTTTAAATGATGTGGTTCTGCAGATTAAAACCCCATGGCACTGTAGGAGCTGGCCCTGCAGAGAATGGGGTCAGGGGTGAGACAGACAAATAACCAGAGCCTTGAAAATTCACCACTGGTGTCCATGCTGGTACAATTCTAAGAGTAAACAGTCTCAAGGGCTGCCAAACCACAGTCACTTTCATGTGTCTGAAATTTTAACGGCATGTTTATGTCCCCCCAGATTTTTGCTTTATTCATCTTTAAACCAGCAGTGGATTTTGAGCTATACACAACGCAGAGTGGTAGATATGTGATATTCTGTGTGCATGTGCTGCTGTGGTGGCTTCAGAAGCTGGCAGTAAGCACTCTGAAGTTTAGTTTGAGAAAGCTACCATTTGACGCTTCATTTGATTCCTTTCATCCATATTTTCCAGCTGCTCTGCCTTTTGGGATTTACCTCAGTGTATCTGCATTATAATCATCCCACTTACTAATAATATTCCCTGACAGCTAGAAGAAGAGGAATAATGGGAACTTGGGCCTCACAGACAGAAAATTCTGCACTGGATTTCCCTTATATATTTAAACAATCATGTATTTTGCCACAAAATTGAGAGCAAATTAGGATTGGAATGAGAACATGGGCAGTGTTGGTTTGAGAGAAGTATTTCTGTGAAAGAGTGGCTCAGTTTATTAGATCAGATGAGCTCTACCCAGCATCTCTGGGTATTTGGGGTGTTCATGGAATAAACCCTCCCTCCCATGCCTGCTTCATACTTCTTACCGCAAGAAAGGCAGCCCAGCTTTTCACTCAACAACTCAGATATTTTTCTGATCATATTTGAAAAAGAAAACATGTAACAGCATTTTGAGACCTACAGGAGGAGGGTGACTAGTGATAAAAATCTTTCAGTCTCCCACAGTACATAATTTGAGTATCGTGAAGTCCCAGTGGGAGGGAAATCAAAGAACTCATGTAATCAGTGAGACTGGATGGTGAAGTAGATATGTGCAATCCTTCGCTAGTTACCTGAGTTAGTATAAATAATGAACTATAACTAACCTGGGTCCTCAGAAATGCTGACTAGTACTAAATGGAGGATGTGGAAAATACAGACGTGGCTATAAAGGATAAAAGTTTGTTTCTTCTGAAAACAGTTTTGTAGCAAAAAGCTACTTGGAAAAAGTACAACTTCTGTGAATGGAGCATGTGGTTAGGATGACAGAAGACAGGCACTTCTCTGAAGATGTTTTTACTTCTCAAGCGATGACAATGAGAAGAAAGGGATAGTATTGGAGGTATACCTACTGTGAACTACTCTTAAAAAGTGTGCCTGTTACAGAAAGAGTTGGAGCCAGCTTTCAGAGCAGCCAGTGATCTCTTCATCTACAGAGATACACAATATTACTGCAGTAGCTATATGTGAAAGTATATACAGGAATATCTTTTATTTCCTCCAAGTATTTTTTCATTCATGGAGACATTTTGTTTCACTTGGAGGATGATAAATTTTGCTTCCTTTCCATGTTCTTTTTTCTCAGTGGTCCTTACAGGGATCTCATACATTTTAAGATTGTCTGGAAACACTGGAGACTGTTGGGAGCCTTCCTGGCCTGGATGCACGCCAGAAAATATACTGCTGTATACTGAAATTGCAGCATCTAAGATGATTGCTGCAATCCCCTCATCCCTTTGTTTTGGCTGAAACTCTCAAGTGCCCTGGAGGTATCTACTGTGTTTAAGTGGCTGGGAAAGTAGAAAATAATAGCAGCTCATAGGTCAATTATAACACAGCATGAGAAACTCAGCCACACATAATAAGAATTAAAATGATTGGTTTTGTCTGAACATTCACTTAAAATTTGTGTAAACATTGTCTGAATTGGATCTGAATACTGACTATAAATGAAGGATAGCTGGACTTAGGCAAGTCACACTTCCCAATCAAAGCTGAAGGTAGCAGTTATTCAAGGGGCAGTTTGTTTTCTGTGGGAAATTTTCACCCAGATCACTGGTTCAGGATGGCTGTTTCACTATTCCTTGGTATTTCATGTCTTTTTGAACAAACAGATGCCTACTTCTAATAATTTAATGGCAAGAACTTGTTTCAAAAGCTAGCTGACTTTCAAGGGGAGAGCTTTGATGATTGTATTTTGTGGACACAAAGGACAGAAATAAAACAGTTATTTTAGCATCTGTGTATCCAATCTGCAGATCTATACTTTTTTCTTTTAAAATTCTAGGAGAAACACTGTCTGACCTAAAGACTGCTGTGTATTCCTTCTACTGCAGAAATCCAGAGCATGGTGCAAGGGACAAGAGCACACTGTGCTTTGATTAGCTTTGTGCTGTCTATATTATACATGGAATTATCTTCAATTAACAGATCTGTTGCACTAATTTTATCATTTGGAATAATCCCAGGTAGTGGAGGGTTGCATTAGCATTTTCTTTCTTTGCATCTGGAACAAAGAAAAAGTAGCTTATACTGAAGAAGCAGCTATTTCCTTAAAACCAGACCTTCTGTAATTTAAAAAGTGCTTCAAAACTGAAGATGCAGACTTTTATGCACTTACTCACTGGCCACAATAATCATAGTGGTAACTGAACTCTACATTAGAGGGTTGCTTCCCCAGAGATGCCACACAGATACCAGTCCAAGGTAGCACCTTGGGAAGGCTGATCCAGAGTTGCATAGATTTGCTTGTTCTCCACTTTGTAGAGAGCAAAGTCATAAAGAACACATAGTGCACCTTAGCTTTTCAATATGTAGAAACCCATTTCATGGCTTCAGAATTTTGTTCTCCTAAAGGAAAAAGTGATGCTTATAGAGTAAAAAGTCAGAAACTCAAAATTTCTTGTGAAATGGTCTTTTTATATATTTTGTTTTTTTTTTTTTTTTTTTTAAATGTGTGGATTTGGGGTAGAAATATCCAAGAAGTTTATAAATGGCTCTTAGCTGGTACTTAGTCCAGGGATCTGGTTGCAACCATAAGGAACAAAGCATAAGGGAACTGGTTGTTCAGGATCCCCAAAAGCTTTGCTGATGGCTAACCAACAAATCTGCCTCTGCCTAGTTCAGCTGTGTCTCATCTTCACTGCAGAGAAACAAACTGTCTTGTGCATATTGAAGTCAGCAAGCTTTGGCTAAAGAAAAGAGATGCCTCAGCTGGAATAGAAAACAGAGTAGTGTCACATATCATAGAATAGTTAGGGTTGGAAAGGACCTTAAGACTATCTAGTTCCAAACCCCCTGCCATGGGCAGGGACACCTCCCACTAAACCATGCCACCCAAGGCTATGTCCAACCTGGCCTTGAACACAGCCGGCGATGGAGCATTCACAACTTTCCTGGCTAACCCATTCCAGTGCCTCACCACCCTTACAGGAAAGAATTTCTTCCCCAGATCCAACCTAAACTTTTGCTGTTTAAGTTTGAATCCATTACCCCTTGTCCTCTCAGTACAGTCCCTCATGAAGAGTCCCTCTCCAGCATCCCTATAGTCCCCCTTCAGATACTGGAAGGCTGATATGAGGTCTCCACACAGCCTTCTCTACTCCAGGCTGAACAGCCCCAACTCTCTCATCCTATCTTCATACGGGAGGTGCTCCAGTCCCTTGATCATCCTCGTGGCCCTCCTCTGGACTTGTTCCAACAGTTCCATGTCCTTTTTATGTTGAGGACACCAGAACTGCACACAACATTCCAAGTGAGGTCTCATGAGAGCAGAGTAGAGGGGCAGGATCACCTCCCTCGATCTGCTGGTCCCATTCCTTTTGATGCAGCCCAGGACACAGTTGGCTTTCTGGGCTGCAAGAGCACACTGTCGGCTCATGTTCATTCTCTCATCGACCAACACCCCCAAATCCTTTTCCTCAGGGCTACTCTGAATCTTATCTCCGCCCAACCTATCATTGAATTTCTTCACTTTGACATTCAGAGCACTATGCTTGGTGACAACTGAATTTTGACAGTAATTCCCATTCAGCATGTTGAAATTGCTTCAGTTGGAACCTGAGTATTGCAGCCTCATAAAAAAACCCGATATAAAAACCAACAGGTAACACATGTAGCAGCCTAAGATTAAGCATGCTGCTAAGCAGATGCTTTTGATACTTGTTCAGCTGAATTTATTTGATATTTCACTTCTGAACTTCTGAGAAAGAGGTATGAACTAGCTTGAAATACTAATGTTTCCAGCTGCTGGAATAATAGTCATACACATACTAACATTGCTTAAATATTGTGATTTATTAGTTGCATCAGACTAGCTGGGAGACAAGAAAACATCTGTGATATATTTTATCTCTTAATTTTGAATATTGTTGAAAGTCTCTGGGTTGCTATTGAAATTTCTCTGTTTTGGGCTTGAATTTTTGATTAGAAATCAAAAGCATGTGTATTGGGAGAATTACAGTTATTACTTCGTAAAAACAAGGAATGTATAAAAAAAAATATGACCATACAGCAGTTATTTCTGTCCGAAGTTACCTACATTAGCCGTTCGGCATTCATTATTCTAAAGCAGATGGAAGTACAGAATTATTAATACTCTTCACCTACAACATGGGACTCATCCCTAACCCTGAAGACAATGAGGAGTGTTTTAAATGACTGACTGAGAAGGGACAGCCAAGAGTTCTAAAGTCTTTTAAGACTAACGTGTCATAGTCTTGATCTCTCCCAATGTCCAGGAATAGCCACAGAACAAAGTAGTGAAAATACACAAGAGTGTGTGCATACAGGGGCTGCAGACCAGCATCTGCTGGAGAAGCACCATCTCATGGTCTCTGACACACAGGATTTCTTGTGCTCCAGTATGATTTTACGATAAACTTCTATACAACAGGTATGCTTTGGTTCAGGCTGTGAAAGATGCACTGCACTAGTAAAAGCTCACAAGTACTGTAATTTGAAGAAATTATTTACACCAACTGCACTGATGTTACAACAAAAATTATAGCAGAAACAAAGAAAACAGTGTTTCTGAATCTTTCAGCTCATCACAAGTGCAGGAAAATGTCAGATTTGCAGCTTTCCCATTAATAACCTAATGACGTTTTTGTGAAAGCAAATGAAAGAACTACAACTATGTGATTAGTGGTTCCAGAGAGATGATTCAGGCTTTGTTCTCTAACCTTCCCAGATCTATCCTTACTTATCCTTATTTTCCTTATTTCCTCTTCCCAGCCTCTTTTTTTTTTTTTTGTTAGTTTTTTATTTATGTCTTCACCCCCTCCCCTTTGAATTCTGCAGTTCTTGTCAGATTTTCAGTGTGTGTGGCTTTGTGGCTTGCTTAGCCCATCCCTCAAGTACACAGGAATATTTATGGGTCTCCAGAAGTTCTGTGTGGTGTATGCCTGCTGTCTATTGAGATTCTTTAACAACTTCTAGGAGAATAATTTATGACATCAGTCTAAACTATACAATGCTTTTTGGGGATGTTAGCAGGCAGATGTTAGAACCATGTCCATTTCTGATAGTAATATTGACTCTAATCCATTAAAGAACAGAGCATGCTAGATTGCAGGGAAATAAAGAGAACCACCTCTTAATATTTCTAGGTGTGCTGCAGCAGAGTATATGATCTCTCATAGAAAAGCACTAGTAGATACATACAAGGAAGATTATCTAGCTGTTTCTCACGTTTGTAACTCCATAGGTCATGTTCCAACCAAGGTGCAATAACTCATGCTTACAATTTTCTCCTTTTCTCAGTGATAAAATTAATGGCAGATCAGGCTCTGAATCGTGAGGATGACAGCAATGATATGATGTTATTCACCTGGGGCAAATCAGCACAGCTCCTTTTCTGTGTCATGCCAGCTGCAGCGCTGAGCAGAACACATTTTGTGCATTTTTTTTTTGGGGGGGAGTGGGGAGCCAACACAATAAAGGAATAAGCAGTAGAAGAAGCAATAACCTGGGGATGTATTTGTATCAGCTGTTGGGTAATAATTGTTTTAGGTAGCCAGTGTAGTTGCCAATGAATTCTACCAGTTGAACTGGTTGTCTGATACTTTTTAACTGCGTGAAAACCTGAGTTGAAGAGCAGAAGTTATGATCTGTTACTGGGGGAGCTTCTTACATAAGCATATGGTTTGATTTTTGTGCTGCTATTTATTGCTCTGCATCAAGAGATCTATTTTCAAACCAGAAAATATATGGAATATGATTTTAATTGGCACCTAAAATGTACCATTATTTATGATTCTCACAACAGGAGGACTGTGCCGTATGGGCTGTCTAACTACAAAGGCAATTTTAGAGTCAAAAGATCTACAGGGCAGATTCAAAATTCTTTCCAGTCTTCAATTAGGTGTTCTTGTATGAATGCTCATGATGAATGGTGTATGCAGTTTTGCAGAAGAATGCAAGACAGAAGAAGGTGAGTAGCTTTTCTTAATATTGCAAGCTTCAAATAGTCAGATATGATTTGCCTATTTCATGGAGGTGAATTAGTCAAGTTGCATGTATCATATGAAACCAATTAACAAATAGATTGATTTTTAAATAAACATTCTTCTTTCCAGTTGTGGTGAGTTAACCCTGGCCAGCAGCCAAGCACTTACACAGCTGCTTGCTCACTTCCCGCTTAAGAGGGATGGGGGAGTGAACAGGAAGAACAGTGAGAAAACTCATGTGTCACAACCAGGAGAGTTTAATAGGTGAAGGAAAGAGGCCAAGCCCACTGCAGTACTGCTGTTTGCTGTTTCTTTTTATGATGTGGTATTCTTGAAACAGCAGTTCTCCTGTCCAGTGACGGACATGCACTGTTTTAGAGTGGTTTAAGTTTTATCTAATCTAATAATGAGTGAAATGACATTGTCATTTTATGAATGGCTCTGTGAGGATAATTGATGAGAACACAATAACAATCTCTCTTTTCCAGAAATCATGGATCAGTGAAAGAGACAGAGGAGAAAGGCCAGTGCAGGGAAGAAGAACACACTTTGATTCAGTAGCACAGAGAGTTTGGAGGATTTTGAACAGTCAGGTATGCTACAGATATTAGTATTTCTTTTCAACATTAAACATTACATGAACTTTCCTTATATTTGCAAAACTTAATTTTTTTTAACTGAGTACTGTCAGTGATAGCTACACAAGGGCAGAATATGGCTCAGGAGTTGTTTGGGCTTTTATTTTTTTAGTGGTTTTTTTTTTTCAGTTACTGGTTTTTTTTTTTAATAACCTTTAGTATACACAGAACTACATTAGCTTTCCTTACGCTGTTGCAGCTCCTTTAAAAGTTGGATTCTTTGGCTATAAGCTGATACATATTTTGGCAACAGTCCCCCACTTTCTATTTTTTTTTAGGGCAAGGGCTGTTCCTTTCTCCCTCATTTAACACTGCAACAGCTTCAGCTACATGTCCCCATGCAGTGCTTCAGTAAAGCTTAAACTGTCAAGGTAAAGAAACAGAACAAACTTTGTGGATAAAGTATTTGGAGGAAAAATAAACCTAGTTTAGATATTAGATATAAAGAGGCTACTGTGACCCAATAGCTAGTTTCAAAATGTTCCAAGTTCTAAATCTATCCTTAATGCTATTGCTACATACAAAGTGCAATATGGTGTCAGGGTAAGCAACTACTTGTAGGTGAAATGAAGCAGCCATATGAACTAGAAAAGTTGGTGTGTTTTTTTTTTTTAAGTAATTAAGCACACCATTAGTCAAAAATTCTTGCTATGAAGGGAAACAGTTGGATTATAAGTCCCCAGACTGAATTTATTGCAATGATTATGTGATCAGAGGCAATTAGACAACTGGGTAGTATTCACTGTGCACAGTCAAGGAGATGAACCATAGTTCTATCAGATAATAGGCAGTCTGAATAATTAGGCAGTTTTTTGTTTTGTTTTCAGAGCTTTAATATTTATTTGCTGAAGCTCAGAAGCAAGAACTTAAACTACAGCTCTCCCTTGAGATGGACAAACTTGATGCTTCAGTCTGATGCCAGTGGAGAATTCAGCAGAGTGCAACACTTTCATTTCAACAATGCCACTTTGAGGGCATGTGAACATATGTGAAGAAGCTTTCTTCCATGCTCCCTCGCAAGAGTCTCAGTAAAGGGTAATATTTATCACATAACCTGGCAGGGAATGTACCACTATTGAAGAATTCAAAGGCAGATCCGAACTTCATCAACACAAAGCCTTAGAAACATTTTTGTATGTGATTTAAAAAAGGACAACAGAAACTTACTGTTCCACTTTCTGCTCACTCTGTGTCTGAAGAATCCATCCCCAGCTTCATGCAGGCAACTGTAATTGGAGAATGTGATGAGTTAGAGAGAGATTGCCTATACATGAGTTCTTATTAAGAATAAACTGATAAAAAGTCTTGCTCATATTAATGTATGCAAGCCTGATTCATCATATTTTAACTTTGTGGCAGATGTTTAAATGACAGCATCTATGCAGAATAAAGATGGATGGCTAATATAAATATTATAAACTATAGCAAGTTAAAAGTATACATTGAGTATTCAATAGATTACCTAATTTAGGCAGAAATTATTCCTGCACTTCAAAGTTCCATTCAAAAACTTCCACAGTAGATGCACTATAGTGGATGAACAGAACTCCCAATTATTCATCCCAAAGGATTTCCTGAAGATGTAAGGGTAGGACTGTGGAACTTCAAATGAAACATCATACAATCAGATTAACTCACTGTGCTAGACCATTTGCTGTTCTAAGCCCCTGCATATGTTATCATCCACATTCCTCTTTGCTACTATTATAAATCACATTTTTATCTCTTCATTGAAACAACATCACTGATTAACTCAGAAACTTGGCAATAATGATTATATCCAGCCCTTAAAACGTTTGTAAATGACTTTTTTAGAAATTATAGACTTTGATAGAAGGATGCAAGAGTAATCTGGGAAAAAAAAAAAAAAAGTAACTTTTGCAAATCCTATTCTGTATTATTTAAAAAAAAAAGAGAGGAAATCCCTTACTTGTGACATTACAAATGCTTTTGTTTGACTGACCTTCACACAGACTTTCCCCCGAGCATAAAGGTTAAATAATCTAATGACATTAAATTATATTTT
This sequence comes from Forpus xanthops, assembly GCA_032466535.1. NCBI lineage: Eukaryota > Metazoa > Chordata > Aves > Psittaciformes > Psittacidae > Forpus > Forpus xanthops. The sequence continues at coordinate 15,987 of JASSUY010048600.1, forward strand.
AACATAAGAAAGATGGAGACCAACAATAAAATGAAAATACGTTAACAGCAGAAGTGGTTGTATGTAGGCTTAAAACAGTGGTAATAGACTTTGTTTGAAACAAGAAAGGGAGTTCTTTGCCAAAATATATGTATTTTATATATATGTGGATATATTTCATAAATTATTATAGTTATAAAATTAAATATATCTTTCAGTTATTGCATTTGTATCTGTTTCTTGGTATACAACTGATTTTGTACATTAATGGAAAATAGATTATTTATTGTATAAAACCGCCTCACATACTATTTTCCCATAATTTTTAAAAGACACTGTATAGTTTTTGAGTTTTAAAAAATAATCAAGGTTTGTTATGAAGAATGCTTATAGTGTTCCTTTATAACCATCAACTGGATTCCCCCCCTCCAATGCATATTCCCAGGTCATAAAAAAACTTGCTTTCTTCAGGAGATTGAGAGTCCTCCTGAGAGTTTGAGAATTAAGTATGAAAACACAATAAAAATACTTTGATAATAATTATGCATAAAATTTTCATCACAATTTTGTGTCCTGTTTCTATAAACATCACCCTCATCTGGCCTGGTTTGTATCGTGAGTCATAGAAGGAGGTAATGGTCATTCGCACTGGGAGTTCTGTTTGTGAACATGTTCACTGACTTCAGCTTTAGTCATTGTATTACTTTTTCTCTTGGGAACTGGAGACACATTCCAGTGCTGACAGGACTGTCACTGCTTCCTCGTCTGACACAATTCAGCTTTTAGATGAGCTACTCAGTCTGTGGGTCTATTTCTACTGTCTTCTTCCACATGAATTCTATTTAAATGTCTAGTTTGAAGATGGATTCACACCTTCCCCAGTCTCACATGCTCTTTTCACTCTATTTTAAATGTTCACAGAAAAACAACCAACAAAAGCCCTCAAACTGGGTTCTTTCTTTGGCATGCAGGTGGATTTATCCCTTGAGAGGCAGGCTTTGGGTGTTACTATTGTGCTCTTTCCTCAAAAAAAAAAATCCAACATTTTTCTATGTGAATTCCACTTTCAAATCATTTGGGTTAGGGCCTTTGCACAGTAGCTGAAAACATTGTGACAATGTTCCCCAAGCAGTTCATGCAAAAATCAGCCCATCAGGAATACAGCAGTAGAAAGAAAATGAGAAATAATTATTATATCAAACCCAGAAGAGAATAAAAAAATAAATCTAAAGTTCACTGTATATATCTCCAAATAAATCTAGAAACCATATACCTGAGAGTCGCATGTGATGGGTTCTGGAGTCAAACTACCATCATTCTGTCTGGGAATAATTACTGGCCATGAGATTAACTTTACCTAATTTGATATGTTTATAACACTATTAATATTCTTTCACTCTTAGGGACTCTGCCTATTTTTAATTTGTAACTAGAAGATATTAAGCTAGTTTGAAACTCAATTTTTCAAAAATTATATACAAAATTAATTTCATATACAACTAATGAATACTTTTCATAGAATCATAGAATAGATACGGTTGGAAAGGACCTTAAGACCATCTAGATCGAACCCCCTGCCATGGGCAGGGACACCACTCAATAAACCAAGTCACTCAAGGCTCTGACCAACCTGGCCTTGAACACAACCAGGGATGGAGCATTGACTCCTATGGGGCTGGTGCCCATTGCTCCATATGGCATTGGGGCTGTTCAGCCTGGAGAAGAGAAGGCTGTGTGGAGACCTCATAGCAGCCTTCCAGTATCTGAAGGGGGCGTATAGGGATGCTGGGGAGGTACTTTTCATTAGGGACTGTAGTGATAGGACAACGGGTAATGGGCTCGAACTTAAACAGGGAAAGTTTAGATTGGATCTGAGGAAGAAATTCTTTACTGTAAGGGTAGTGAGGCACTGGAATGGGTTGCCCAGGGAAGTTGTGAATGCTCCATCTCCGGCTGTTTTCAAGGCCGGGTTGGACATAGCCTTGGGTGGCATGGTTTATTGTGAGGTGCCCCTGCCCATGGTAGGGGGTTTGGAACTAGATAGTCTTAAGGTCCTTTCCAACCCTAACTATTCCATGATTCTATGATTCACAACTTCTTTGTGCAACTCATTCCAGTGCCTCACCACCCTTACAGTAAAGAACTTCCTTGTTATAGCCAATCTAAACTTTCCCTGTTTAAGTTTGAACCCATTACTCCTTGTCCTATCACTACAGTCCCTAATGAAGATTCCCTCCCCAGCATCCTGATAGTCCCCCTTCAGGTATTGGAAGGCTGCTATGAGGTCTCCACGCAGCCTTCTCCAGGCTGAACAGTCCCAACCTTCTCAGCCTGTCACTGACAATGATGTTGAACAAGATTGGTCCCAATATCGATCCCTGAGGGATACCACTCATTACTGGTCCCCAGTTGGACATTGAGCCATTGATCACAACTCTTTGGATGCAGCCATCCAACAGTTCTTCATCCACCAAGTGGTCCAGTTTAGAGCCTTAGACTACAGCAAAAGTACCTACATGTACGGTTAAGTGCTGTGAAGACACTAGTCTCCATTACCAATTCCATCTCTGACTCCTTGGCTGGGCCTTGCAAACGGCTTTCATGTTAGAATCCAGAGGGCTGTCCAAGGTGAGAGTGTGAAGAGGCTACATCTTCCTGCAGACTTGAGTGACTATTTCCTGAGCAGAGACCCTGTCTCATTTCCTGTATGTGAGAACAAATGGCTCCTTGCCTGACTGTGCTGTAGATCCTTCTCCTCTTATGTGAGTAAAGGGATAGCAGAATAAGGCATGTTGGAGGAAAGGAAACTAATTTTTAATTGACTTCACCAGGAAATATGTTTCACAATTATAAAGAATTCTACAGAAATTAAAATAGACCCTTGATTTATTCATTCAGTTATTTTTACTCTTACTAACGTTGTAGGGGTTTTGGGTAACACATTAGAGACTGGGAGGTTATTTTATCATACAGGCAGAAGTAGTTTCTCTTGGCTAAACTGTGATGACTTACATCATTCCTCATGGGCTTTAAAATGTGCTAAATGGTATTCATTATATCTTCCAACTATTTATTAAATACTGAACAGTTTTTTTCCTGCCTAAGAAGCATAGAGCATCTGGAAGGGATGCCATGCAGGGGGACCCTGACATGCTTGTGAGGTGGGCCAATGCCAGCCTCATGAAGTTTAACCATGCCTAGTGAAAGGTCCTAAGTCTGATTCAGGGCAATCCCAGGCACAGCTACAGGTTTGGCAGAGAAGAGATTCAGAGCAACCCTGTGAAGAAGGACTTGGGGGTGTTGGTTGATGAGAAACTTAACATGAAGTTCTTTACTGTGAGGGTGATGAGGCACCAGAATGGGTTTGCCCAAAGAAGTTGTGAATGCCCCATCCCTGGCATTACTCAAGGCCAGGCTGCACAGGCCCTTGGGCAACATAGTCTAGTGTGAGGCATCTCTGCTCATGGCAGGGGGTTAGAACTGGATGATATTAAGGTCCTTTCAAACCCCCACTATTTCTATGATTCTGTGAAGCTGCTGGGATAATGTGCCAGCATATAATGCCAGCAGTGACTGAACAAAATGCTTTTGATGTTTTTAAAATCCCCATGCTTGACATCTAAGCCTCTCACAAACCACAACTCCACAGAAAATGCTTGAAAGAATTTCTCTTCCTACAAGAAAAGAATGAGTTACATTATAATACTCTTTTTATGACCAAAATAAAATCAATCATGGCCAAAATTCTGAGATTATGTTCTTACTAGATCCATCCTGAATACTTTTTGATACCCATCTGTCATGGGTTCAGCAGCAGCAGTCATTTTTCTTTAAGTAGTAGCTGGTGAGCACTGTGTTTTGGATTTTCAG
>JASSUY010048604.1:0-13659 GCA_032466535.1 Forpus xanthops
CTTGGGGCTTTAATTTCAGATGGATCTCAGAAATGCCATTATAATCTGCCAAATGACAGTGTGTTTTGACTGCATTTTGCATTCAGTCCTTGGTCTCCTGGCTTGTGTTTGTTCTGTACCTTAGAGTTGAAAGCTGCCTGAAGAAATGTATTTGCTGGAGCTCCTGTTCCTGTCAAACACAGTTCTGGCTGTTCTCTCCTGCTGTCTTAGAAAACTGTAGGAAAAACAGCAGGAATGAAAATGTTTCTTTGCTCTCATTAACTGATGCTAAGGTTTGGTGCATTCAAAAATAAATTTTAACTGAAAGGCAGCAAAATTAGATTACCAGTTTTCCATCTTAAGCAAGCAGTAGCCACAAGATACATTCTCAGGCCTTTTTATCGGGATCCATGTTTTCTGCATTTGCGTCATCCAGTTTAATGGATACCTGATCCTGATTTAATGTGCTGCAAGAGACAAATTGTTTTATTCAATGAAGAGAGAGGGCCAGAAGATCTCTAAAAGCTGTTTTTTCTGTTTTAATACCACATGGATTGTAAATGGGTGTATTCAAGAACAACTGAGAATTATGAGTCCCAAGGATTATTTTCTACTTTACAATTTGAGCTATGTAACAATCAAGAAGACCAGCTCATTTAAGTCAGAGTAAGTCAGGACATCCACAGCTCAGTCTTACATCTCCATTATGTATGTATACACAAAGCTTAGTATATGTTTTTCCACTATTTCATGATTCTGCTGCCCATGTTAGTATCCCTGGTCATGTACCTACTGATGGTCCTCAATAGCAGCTTTAGCATTGAGCCTTTTATTCAGTCATAGAAAGATTGTTCTCATTACTCAGTTTTTTGCATTTTGAGTTCTACCGCATTATCACTGAGGTTTGCCATTTTCCAGCTATGGTGTTGTGCAATGACAAGCACAGGTCCAATAGCATGGTTATCCTCTGTCCTCACTTTTGTGACTGCAGTGTGTTGACGTAAGACCAGAATATCTCTGAAGATGTGCTCAATGCTCAAAAACTTGTCTACAGTTTACACAATGGACTGTACTGTAATACATAAACCTGAAAAAGGAATGTGGGACCATTGTCAGTTGGCGCAATTAATCCTACTAGATTAAAGCTGCCAACTGTACATACGTTTAAATCCTGTAGGTGACAAGTCTACAGGATCCCGGTCAATTGCTATTGAATAATGTCTTCCTTCCTGTTTGCCAGGCAAGCAGGTAAGGATCATCAACCTGAGCTTTATATTATGATATTTGGATCACAAATTAGGGTTTCAAGAGGAAGTTTTTATAAGGTGGTTCCCATATCCAACCAGCATCCCCCCTGGACTCTAGCTGTTACTCTAGAGTTACTCATATTCTCCATGGTGTATCTGCCAGCCTGCCATGGAGGTTGGCTACCCCAGACCATTTCAAATGGCATTATATGCTTATTTGTAGCTAAATTGAGCAATCTGGTGTAGTGGAAAGTGTCTCTGCCCGTGTGTGGGTGCTAGAACTAGATGATTTTTAAGTTTGCTTCCCACCCAAAGCATTCTGGGATTCTATGACATTGAAGCGAGGCTTATGTCCCTACTTTAGGATGATCTCATTCTGAAAGTAGTAGAATTCCCTAACTGTACTGAGTAGATTATCATGGCCCGTGCTTGGAATTTAAATACAGGCTGAAATGCACACATGGCAGTTCTGTTTTCCAGTGCAGGCAATTCCTTTCAAGGACCAAGCAGAGGACATTCCTAACTGAATCTCCCAGTTCAGATCATATTAAAGGAGTCTGAAGTCCTACTAGTTGTCAGAGGGGAGGTTCAAAGTACTGGTCTACCTCCTTAAGAGGAGGTCAGAGTCATTGGCATGTAGACATTGCTGCTCTCAGAGCAGTGGAATTCATTGTGACACGTGAATTAAACCTGCATCCAAATGGCATTTAGGCTTTAATTTGTAGGGCTGTGTGATCACACACTTGTTCTCTGAGGTGTGTCATAGGTACCGGAGCGTTGACAGAGTGGGTTAATCCCATCACATTTTCACCCATTGTTTTCATTGAGCCTGCTGCAAGAGTCCAGAGCTTCATACAGAGTAAAGTATTGGGAGTACAGCCCTGTCATTGAACGCTGAGGTACCTCTCCCACATTCACATGCCAGTAAACTGGAAGGAGTGATCTCCTCCCAGGACCATGAGGGATGTTGGTGTCCCAGGAAGATGGACTGCATTTACTAGATTTATTAGTGGATGATGTTGCAGCAGGCAGTACCACCTTTTAGAAATACCATCTTCTTAGAAGCTGGAGCAGAGTCAAATGTATTTCACATCAACCAAGCTTAAATCATGGAGTAGATAATTACGTTGCCCTAGGAAATCAACTGGCTGTTCTGTTATGCCCAGCTTTGGGCTGTAAATCTTCACATAGCTTCCAATTGCCATGGTAGCTAGGCTTCAGATGTGCTTGCTGTGATCTCTGTTCTTTACCTGATTTTAGGTATTTTGTGATGCTTAAAATGGTAAACATGTTCTGGTCCAGGTGAAGGATAAATTATTAACTTCTGTAAAGTAGAGATTTGCATGAATTACCTGAAATAAACATGTATCTGTACTGATACTGCAGTTTTCAAATGCCTGGTGAGAATTTTATTCCCCTCCAATTTTGTGTAATTCCATAAAATTCAGCATGTTTGTCTCTAATCTGAATGGGAAGGAGGCTACTTTTATTTTCTTTTACTTGATTTTTGATATCATTACAGTGACTTTCTGCTGGCACAGTAAAAGACAGACTTCATCCCAGTGCGCCTTAGATATCATGCCAGCTCTTTGCCATTTCACATCTGTGAACAGTTTATCCAGTCTCTTATAAATTCTGTCTGTCTGGCAGCAGGGATCCAAGTGATTCTCATTTCATCTGTTGCATCCATCCGTGTTGTTTTCTTTTGACCTTTTACAATTGTAAGCTCTTTTCAGCAAGGACCATATCATTATGTTTGCATAGTGATTCTAACCATAGATTCTCTGAGCATTTCTATAATACTAATAATTATGGAAGAAACCAGCAGCCCAAGCGCAAATGAAATGACACATAGAATCATAGAATCACAAAATGGTTTGTGTTGAAGGGACCTTAAAGCTCATCCAGTTCCAACCCCCTGCTGTGGGCAGGGACACCTTCCACTAGACCAGGTTGCTCCGAACTCCATCCAGCCTGGCCTTGAGCACTGCCAGGGATGGAGCATTCACAGCTTCTCTGGACACCCTCTGCCAGCGCCTCACTACTCTCACAGTAAAGAACTTCCTTATATCTAGCCTGAATTTCCTCTGTAAGTAGCATAGCATGGTCTTGATATTTAACCGTAAAATGAGAACGGGCACTGCATAGCTGCATAGAAGACAGAAGTCCTCTGAAGAAAATGTATACCTTCTGCTAGGAGTAACTCAACTTGCACACTTTCACTTTGATCAACCTGAAAATATCAGGAAAAGATGAGGAGTCCCTTATCTAAATCAAAGTGAAAAGAACTGTTAAACTGTAAAAAATACCCAAGGACATCTTTAACTGGATCATGTTGCTCAAAGTCCTGCCCACCCTAACCTTGTGTTTTATCAGGGATAGGGGATCTACCACCTCTCTGGCAACCTGTGTCAGTGTTTCACCTTCCCCATCATAAAGAATCCTTACATCCAGCCTGAATCTACCCTCTTTCAGTTTATAACCATCACCTCTTATGCTATCACAACAGGTTCTGTTAAAAAAGTTTGTTCGCATCTTTTTCATAAGCTCCCTTTAGGTACTAAAAGACCTCAGTAATGTCTCCCCAGAGCCTTCTCAAGGCTGAACAACCCCAATTCTCTGAAGTTGTGCCTTTAGTCCCCAATGTATTTTGAGTGCTTCTCATCCTTTTAAAATGAATACTTCATGTCCTACTTCGTTTGTAGCATGACACACCTCTTCTGCATTTCAACAACCACTCATTTCTGATCACATCCCATGAGGTTTCTTATCCATTAATCTACATGTCAGAAGTTAAACAAGACTGTGTTGGAAATGTGAAAAGAGAGAAAAGTGAAAAGAAAGAAAAGTGCAAATATTTACAACAAAGCAGTCCTCCCATGCAAGCATCTGGTCATAGGAACCAACCTGGCTTTGAAAAGTGAGTTACCTAGCAGTAAGTAGAGTAAGTAACAAAGACATGGCAGTTCTGCTTTCACAAACCAGAAGTCTTCAGCCCTTGAGCTGCTTACTTTATATATATCTGAAATAATGCCCATGATCTTGATAGAGGAGTCTGAATTCTTCTGTCAGTGCATACACTTACCATGTGAGTGTAAAAGACATTCCCATATGCTATGCTGTAACCACTTCAGAAAGAAAATCACTTGTAAGATCATTACATTGCTTCAATATTCCATCTTTAGCCATACATTTCTACCATTTTTATCCCTCTTTTCTTCTCCTCTTTCATGTTTTCTGTTTTGCCACAGGAAAATAATTGAAATGAGCAAAAATGCTAATGCTAAATAAATTCCTTTTTCAGTTTTTGTTTAAGAAAGCAAAGCAAAAACTGAAGGAGGAATAAGGGCAAGCATTTGAAAGTGATCTAATAATAATAATAATAATGCCATAAGGAGAAACTGGCATTATACATCCCCATCTGTTAAAAGGCTTATTCAGGGAAGAGATCTCAGAGTTCTAACAAATCGTTTTAGGAAAACATCTTGTCATGCTCAGTAGCAGTCAAAGAGCAACTTAACATTAGATTAGTTAGAAAAGGAATAACGAATGTGCAGAAAACATTCTCATGCTACTGCGTGTGTGCTTGCACATCTGTACTCTGAATGCAAGCAAAGCTACGGTTGTCACATCCCTAAACTGATATGTTGAATCTAGAACATAGGAAGACAAGTGAAAAGGTAAGCAAGGGAAGGAAATTACTTGAAGCACAGATTCAATAGCTGGATGTGGAAGCTTCAGTCTAGAAAAGAGATTACTGAAAAAGCAAGTCCAGAACAGGTTCACAAAGACGATTAAGGGTCTGGTCCATCTTTCCTATGAGGAGAGGCTGATAGAGCTAGGACTGCTCAGCCTGGAGAAGAGAAGGCTCCAGGAGATCCTATCAAGATGTATAAATACCTGGGAATGAAGGGCATGGTGTCAGACTTTTCTAGGTAGTGTCCAGTGAGAGGACCAGAGACAATGAACACGAATTAAACATCGGGAATTCATTCGGAAGATAAGAAAGCTTTATTCTTACTGTGAGGTTAGTCAGATTTGGGGACAGGTTGGTCAAAGAAGCTCTGACATCTCCATCAATGGAGATGCACAAAACCCAACTGCTTTGGGTGACCCTGCTTGAGCAGGGCTAAGTGGTCTCAAGAGGCCCCTTCTATCCTAAGCCATTCAGTGAAAATCCAGAATAATATGGAAATAAGTGAACAAGAAATAGTTGTTTTCTCTTTCTTAATGAGCAGATGGTGTTAAAGTCAGCAAGAGGAAGGTTGGAAACAAAAGGAAATGTTTTTACACAATGCATAATTGAACTATGAAGCTCTTTATCATAGTGTTTTGCGGATGCTAAATGGCAATTATATTAATGGATGGAAGAAACACTGATCAAGGTCACTTAAACACAGTATTACCCACAGTTCTTGAATTTCCTTAATCTACGAGTCACTGGAACTGGGAGAATACAACAGAGAGATATAGATATATTCTTATCCTTCTCACCATTCTTCTTTGGACTTTTGCAACTGGTCTCAGTTAAAAACATGGCACAATACAGCTGACCTTGCATATGGTTGTATGTTTAGAAGTATAAAGCATCTTCACTTTGTGACCTGTTTTCATTGCAAACAGTCTGTGAAAATCATGAGAGAAATGTGTGTCTGTCTCAGAAAAAGAAAACATGCCTTGAACAGAGAAAGAAATTACATGCAAACAAGAGTAGATTTGTTGAGCAAGAAAGTTCCATTCTCATGTCTGCTTCTGATGAATGCTCTATCTTAAGGCTTTCTTTTTTAAAAAAAAAGCTATTTAAAATAAAATACAGGAAATAGCATTGAAAACTATTCAAGCGCACATGAAAATTTCATATGCTTTTCAGTGGCTTGGTGTATTCTGAAGTACATAAGTATAAATATAATTACTTTAACAACTTAAGAGTCAAATGAGAGTTAGGAAATCATTTCCTATTGCAAAGCACAAGAGTATAACTGTGTTAAATCGGTTCCCTGATTTAAAAGCAAATCGATCAGTTTCAGGGAAATGTGGAACATGTGCTGAAAGAAGGTTTCATCTTAATTCTTGGGCAAAATAGTGAAGAACTTGATTTGCGCAAACCAGAAAACTGACAATCTCTGTAATGGATTAGATTTGAGGAGACTGAGCCCTGTGGGTATTGTTTTTTGTTTTGATTATGACAAAGAAAACAAATCAGAAAGCAGATACAGCCTTGTCTTGCTGTGCAGGGAAGGAGAAGTCTGGAGAAGGAAGTTTTCTTATTTCCGTTTTGGCTTAAGACCTATGTATTCAAACTGAGAAGAAAGGACAAGTGGAAGTGACAGGATTTTGTGCAGAGAATCTATACAAGGTTAAAAATGTTGAGCAATTAGACAGCCTGATTAATTGAAGTCTGGGCAAGAAAGTTCTCTCTTGAAGATGAGAGCAGCTGAAGCTGCCATTGAACTGGTGTCACTGAGACACTGTGATTAAATACCTCTTGTTTTTAAAGTGCTGCTGTACTCTGTGGAACAATGATTAGGAACCAAGATCAATTATATGTTGGTATTGGTTTAAACTGCTTCTTTTTCCTGCTGTTGCCTGTATTGCAAGCCTTCAGAATGAAATGGTGAAAAGGAGGAACTCCAGATTGCTAACCTGGAAAGGCTGTTTTGTTTGGATAGGAAGAGCCCCGTGGAATATCGCATCTGTTTCTTCATCTAAGTTCATTTAGGATAGCCCAGCACTTACCTTTCTGAGCTATTTTAATTTCCCCTTCCCCTCCATATTTGCCCTGGGGCCTTGGGTGAATAGTGACCATACTGAGCCTAATGTATGCTATGCCTTCAAGCTGTCCTGAGCTTCATCTGGAGAGCTGAACACAGCTGTAGATGTTCTGAGACCCTTTGTCTAGTTTGATTGCTTTCATAATATTCTCCTGTTATGTGTGATGTCAACTAAAGAGCATTTAAAGCATCAGACAGAAAGCAAGACACGATGCAGGATAAAAATTTGTTTTATTTGAATATTGAGATCTCAGGGAGAGAAAGAAGAGGAACCTGAGTGCTTAAAATGGATCTGAAGAAGAATTTGAGTGTCTGTGGTGCTGAAACCACCCACTGAGGCAGGCAGGACAAACATCTTACTGCTCTTTGTGACCTTAAAGTTCATGCTTCAGGATGAGCACAATATTATGCCTGGTTTAAACAGCACCAAAACTTAAGTCAGGTCTCAGAGCAGGCAGCTCGCTCAGTTTACAACAGGCTCAATCTGATGGGTTTGTTCCATGGAAGTACAAAGAAGTTCCCTTCAAGAAGCTCAGACATCACACAGTCACAGCTGCCACATTACACCCGTTGTCTGCTACTGGTGGGACTTTTCCAGAAGAGGGGCCAAATTCTGGACTCTTTCTGGGCTCCAGCCTCCAAACCAGGGATCGATGTACTTTCCCTTTTGCCCATAGGCTGTTCTATGGTTTCCCTCAGAGAACTCTCTGCTGCATAACTAAGTGAAAGCTCACCATTGTTCCATGGATGAGAGCAAAGCGATGACCAGAACCTCTTTGTGTGGTGTGATCGACCAAGATGTTGAACTCCTCCATAATTAGAGCTCACAAAATCAGCTAGTACTAGTGATTGATGGATATTAATTACCTTTAGGATATAATCCTTTCTGCCTCTCACTAGTCAAATACTCTCCTGAAAAGTCTAATGACAGAAAGATGAAAAATCCTCTCTTGGAAAGTGCTTCCATATCCATTATTCTTAGTCCATTGGCTGCTAACTATTCACTGTGTGAGCTCACATTATGTTGCAGAAAAGACACTATAAGAGATGTTATAAATAGCATTTATGATGACAAAGAGCTTCAAAAAAGCACTTTTAGTCCATAGTAGATAGGTCAAGCCTACATTCCAGTGAGTCAGGCACCTCTCATTCAATTTGAACAGACTTTTCTAAACCTCAGCATGTAGTGATTTTGTTCTCTTTAATTATTCTTCCATGGAAAGTTTTACTATGAAAGTAAACACTGGCCATGCTGACAAATGGAACTGAGGGTGTTGGGATTTTCTCCTTTTCCTAAAAGAAGCCAGAAGTAGAGATGTATTTGCACATATATGTTTAATTCAGGTTTGTTTTCAAAGCAACTTCTTCAACTGGTGGAGCTCTTCTGTTCAGCAGATTAACTATAATATATGTAAGTAACATTTGCTACAGGAAACAAATCCAGAGTGATGCAGTGGTACATGGGAGACTGCTCTGAGAATTAACATGAAGGCAGCAGAGCTCATTGTGGGGTTCTCCTATAACCATGTGGGGTGGTCTCAGTATATAAAAGACCCCTATCAAAAGGAAACTACTCTCTGCTTATCATACAGATATAAAAAAATGATACACCACTTCCAGGGGAAATGATTTTCTGTCTCAGCCCCAGAGCCAAAGAAAGAGGGCTTATTTAATACTGTTTCTTACTAAGGGATGAGGAGAGGACACCTGTGCTGTGACTCAAAATGCCTATCTTGTGTCTTACTCATACTGACCTTCCATGTGAGATGTTCTGTAGCAGCAAAACCTTTTTGGGATAACCTTTTCTTTATTTATCTGTGGCTCATTCTTGCCTCTCTGTGATACTGTAATGAGGTTTTTGTGTATGAATTTGAGGCAATAAATCAGTCACAATAGAAGAAAATGGCAACAAAAAGAACTAATTAAGAGCTGTTAACCTGAGGTCTTATTTTTAGCATCATAGTCATCATCATCCTTTTCTCAAAAGAATAAGAGAAAATACATATAGGACTCTTCACATGACCAAGTTTGGCTACAGCTAAAAGGGATCACTATTTGGAAATGAGGTTACTGTCTGCGTGAAGATGATTCTTGGTTCATCATCGTATATCTTGGTCCTGAGATGTATAATTTGTGATAATTTCTATGATGTCTTATGATAGACTGGGTAGATGAATAGCGTGGGACAAACATGTTTAATGCAACACAGTAATCACCCATCACTCCTTTGGTTCCTTAAAGTGTTACATTTGCTTTCTTCTAAAGTGCAAATCCAAAGGGGGCATCTGTTGGACATCCCAAATCATGCACTGGAACAGTTTGTTTCTTGACCAGGGGAAGTATTGAAGAACTGACTAGTCTGTTACGGAATAGTTGCTCAGCTGAATTTTCTTGGGCTCGTTAAAATGACAGTGTTTGTTGGTTTGGGATTCTTGCTTTTTCTAAAACTTGACAGTTCACAAATGCTTCTAGTTCAGCTTCTCTGTTTAATGATTTTTGCTCTCACACTACAGCTATTTTAATCAGCAGAGAAATTAATAAAATCTCCCTTCTTGGTTAAATGTTCATTTCCATGAGGCATGCATTCATGTAGTGTCATTGAGACCTCCCTGGTCCACCAGGTATAGTTGAAACTTCCAACTACTGAAGCTATTGGTCAGTGTCCTGGGATCAGCAGTTACAAGAAAAGACAAATGTATGAGAAATAACATAAAGCTTCCAGCTTCAGCAAACAATCACTAAAATTGTTGTTCATAGCTTTGATGTCGATCAAGTAGAATTGTACTAGTTAATTTGGTCACAAAAAAAAAAAAATAGGGTCCATTAGGTGCTTGAATTTTATAAACATCTAATTTATGGACTCCACATGGTGACTGTCATTTTGGATCCAGGGGGAAAGCCTTCGTTTTTCCTAGGAAGAGTTAGCCCTCACTTCTCCTCACCTGCACTGGGCAGACTATTTTGTTACAGCTTTCATTATGGTTAATGTTAAATTTAAAGTAGCCAACACTGTCTGCAGTTTCAACTTCTGCAGATGTCCTTTCCACTGTCCTTCAATGTCTTTTTTGAAGAGCATGGGGCACATTTGGCCAGCAGTCCACTGGTGCAAACTTCAAATACTTGTGATAAAGTTTGGATCCATCTCCTCAGCATTCTTTGCAGTTTACTGCAAGCAACTTGAGCAGTTGAGTGTAATGAAAGTTTTACAGTCCTGCTATGCAGCTTGAGGAGCCCCTCACTTTATAGCCAACCCAAACAGGATAGAAAGCCACTTTGCTGTATTATACAGAGTTCAATCAAGGTACAAAAGCTGTAACAGTTCTATCCAGCTTTGCAGTTCCAGGCCCAAGCATTCCAATAAATTGCTTTTTCCAAAGCCTTGACGGTTTGTGATTTCACATCTCTTGCAGAGGACCCATTTTTTCGGAGCTTCAACATCTGGAGAGAGGCCGAGTGCCTGCAGTTGAGACAAGAAGGCAGAGAATGATCCCTCCGGCTAAGGCAGGGATACAGTTAAGGGCACAATAATCTCCTTCTCCCCAAGAACTGATGGAAAAGCTCCATAATAGAGCAGATGTTCCCTGAACTGTACAGATGTCACATTAATGCCGTACCCAGGTATAAAACGGAAGCTAATTGAGGCAATCGAGCAGGAGATGGTTGCGTTGCAAAAGATGTCAGTCCAGCACACAGAACCCAGGTGTTCTGTGGGAGCTAATTACATCAGGGAGCGAAGGTGAGATGAGGCTTTGACAGGGGAGGCAGGAGGCTGGGGGGGGATGAAAGGCAAAAGAAAGGGATAATCAAATAAAGGAGTTTGTGCAATACAATGGGGGATATTGCTGAATAAAACGCACATGTCTCAGTGCAGGCTGTGGCACAGACAGTAGGATTTGATGAAAGCCACATGGTGATGATCAGGGAAGGCTGTTCCTTCCTGAGGCTCCCCAGTGCTGTCACTGCTGCTATAGAAGTTGCTCGATTTCCCAGCAGCTTCCTTCAGGGCTAGGACATGCACAAGGGATGGAGATAAAGGACCATGGAGGCCCGAGAGTGTGTGCTCTGGTTTCCAACCACCCCCAGCTGTAATCTGTCTTTATGTAATGGTTCAAAACAAACATCAGCTAAGTACCACCCAACAGCGGGTTGAGATAATAACAGTTTAATAACTAAGTATGGTACAATACCAATACTACTAATAATAATGATAAGGGAAATAGCAAGGGGAAAAAAATATGAAACTAAAAGTGGAAAGGAAAAGCAAACAATAAAGACAAGTGATGCACAACACAATCGCTCACCACCTGCTGACCAGTGTTCCCTCCAACCCGAGCAACGATTTGGCCTTCTGGGTAACTTCCTCAGTTTCTATACTGGGCATGACGTGTTGTGGTATGCAATACCCCTTTGGCTAGTTTGGGTCAGTCCTGTCTCTGCTTCCTCACAGCTTCCCATGCCCCTCCTCACTGGAAGAGCAAGAAACAGAAAAGTCCTTGATCAGGGTAAGTGCTGCTGAGCAACAACTAAAGCATCCATGTGTTACCAGCATTGTTCCCAGACTAAAGCCGAAACAGCACTGCACCAGTTGCTAGGGGGAAAATTAACTCTATCCCTGCTGAAACCAGGACACTTGAGAAGAGGAGCAGCAGCAGCAGCAAAGTCCTGCTGTTCTGACAGAGGCAGGTATCTAAGCATTCCTTACACCCCCATTTTGAGGATACTTTCCTCGCTCTACCAGCCAGTCTGAAGGCTGCTCGGAGGTGCTGCTAAAGTACAGACCTATTGTCCATGGAGGATGTGGAGATCTGGCACACCAAGGCCTGGACTTCTCCCACCTCCAGGGCCAGCTTAAAAGCGATGATCTGCCACTCTCTTTCTCCCTTGATTACAAAGTAGGAAACAAAACTCCTAATATAGGCAAAGTATCTCAGTTTTAGACTTACCAACTTAAGGCGAGATGCATCCTGACCCAGGGGTAGTATCTGTTTCTAATCAGGTAAGTTGAGCAATATGCAAGTTTTGCTACACCAGGCTACCATTGCTGTGGGACGTTGTAGCATCTGCCTGGAGAATTTGTTTGCAGTCCATGGGGCTGCCCATTATAATTTTCATCTGTTTTCAGGCTAAGTGCTGGCTTTGTGCATATTGAAGCTGTTTTACTCTTTGTTCTTACTGGTGTAACAATGATGTGAAAATGGTGTCAGTTCTGGGTTGCCCATGGAATTTGTCTTGTTTTGCCACCATCTGTCTGTATTACTGGCTTTCAAAACCATAGCCTGTGAGATAAAAGCTGATAGTTTATCAAGCCACCTCTCTGGTGTTCACCTTCCTGCGGGCAAACTGAAACACATTCAACACAACACATGTTGAATCCTAAGTCATATCTTAGAGTCTGAGAGTAAGCCCAAAAGTAATGGAGCGATAACTATTCTGTGGTGTCCTAGAAAATGCTAATGAAGTGGTTTAGATCTCTGTGTGATGGCTCGTGGAAGGCTCCCTATCTTCTTCAAAGAGAGTTCCAAAAAAACACATCCAAAAGGACTGGAGTGGTTTATATCTGATTAATGGTTTGCTGAAAACAAGAGGGTCTGTAGAGGGTATGATGGCACCTTCTATTTGAATTAGATCTTTAAATGATCTCTGACACATCAAGACAGACATACCAAGAAATACATTTGGTCTCTCATTTGCTGTATGCATCTTAAGGTGCCATAATGATTGCTGATCTGTGAAGTGCTCTGAACTCCATATTTTTACCTGGGAAAGGTGAGTTTTGTTCTGGTTTATACATGGTTGGTCTTCAGATGGCAGGATTTCTAACCTGCCTCCTATTTTGCTGTCTGGGGAGTCACAAAATTGTTTTTGCTGTTCCCACTGTGTAATAGATTGATCATTTGTGTAATTCACAGTAATTTTCATTGCAATGTCCTGAGTCTGTAGGTGACTCCTTGGACTTCCATTTCTCCTGTATAATTTCCTCTTACCCTCATTTAGATTCTGTAAAATCAAAATTAGATTAGAGACTCTGGTTCTAAAAGATCATTTATGTACCTTAACTTGGGGATAAAAAAACCCACCACACAACACTTTGGCATTGAACAAGGTCCAAATTGCCGTGCAATCGCACTGAACTGAATCTGTCCTAAAGTTTATTCTCCTGGGCAGATTGGGCACTGCAAACCATCTGGCTGAATGGCTCTGCTGGGAGTAGTTACATGCCACATCATTTCTGGAGCGCTCGAAATTCCCAGCCGCCCCTTCAGCTGTGTTGATATTGCTGTGAGAGGGGCTGCGATTTAAACCAGGGCACTGAAATTATCTGGGTTAAAAAAAAAACAGCACAGCCTCATTATCTGATTTATTTTATCGTGTTTGTATATTCTTACCTTGCCCAGCATCACTGTAGAACTTGTGTACTGGTACAAAGTGGAAGGGAAGGGAGGGGTGCAGGGAAGGGGAAGAGAAAATGAAAAGGACGGAAAGGGAAGGAAAAGGGAAAGGAAAAGTGAAAGGGAAAAGGGAAAGGAAAAGTGAAAGGGAAACGAAAAAGGAAGAAGGGAAAGGGAGAAGGGAAATGGAAAAGGAAAGGGAAAGGGAGAGGGAGAAAGGAAAGGGAGAATGGAAAGTGAGGAAGGGAAGGGAAGGGAAGGGAAGGGAAGGGA
>JASSUY010048608.1:0-25152 GCA_032466535.1 Forpus xanthops
TCCCTCATGAAGAGTCCCTCCCCAGCATCCCTATAGGCCCCCTTCAGATACTGGAATGCTGCTATGAGGTCTCCACGTAGCCTTCTCTTCTCCAGGCTGAGCAGCCCCAACTTTCTCAGCCTGTCTTAATACAGGAGGTGCTCCAGTCCATTGATCATCCTCATGGCCCTCCTCTGGACTTGTTCCAACAGTTCCATGTCCTTTTTATATTGAGGACACCAGAATATTGTTACATGCTCTAATTAGACATTATGGTCTTCTAGTACAAAATGCATGACTCTTGTTTTGTTTTCATGCATTCATATGCTTCCACTTAAGAGTACTTACCAGCAGAAAAAATGATAAAATACATTCAAGACTACTTTGATCTTTGTCCTCCCTATTGAATAGTTTTATTTTTGATACTGTCCTGCTGTTTATTTGCTTGCTTACGCAGCTTAGGATGGTAAAAGAATCAATACTTCAGAATCTCCTACCAGCTTTTGCTGAAACATCAATGGTTCTTGCTCTTTTCCCAGGTCTCATTCACTGATTAGTGTATTTCTACTTCGGAAATAGTGTGTTTTGTTTATCTTTCTGTAAGGTTCCCACTCCTTGTTGTTTGACATTAAAACAAGTTTTCTGGATTAAAATGAGAACAACCACTGTTACTGCTACTTCTGTCATGTGTTGTTACTGCCTCTGACACATTAAGTCAGAAGTTACTATAAAAAACAGAGGATGCATTTCATTATCCTGTTTAATGTTGCATTCTGTACGTAAATCAAATATTGCAAAACATTTCTGCCAGTGCTGGTGCTTAACTTTGCTTAGGGAGAATTTAAGTGAGCATTATCTTCTCTCTGTGTCATGGTCCAAGCTCACTCTATGCTTCATGCATTAACCATAATGTTTTTTTAAAAAACTAATTTATTTGGCTTTTATTTTAAATATGCTCAGTGGAGTGTACAAAATGCAAAACAAATTGAGATGTATTGAAAACCATGAAGCTGAATGAGACTCACTGAGCAATATTAACACACACTCAGAGTGCCTTGGTCTCCTTTGAATGCAGTCCTCATGGGAGTAATTATCTTAACTCAGCCTTTAAGTGAATTGACTGCCAAGGCAAAACCAACAGAGAATGTCTCATGCACTTGAGGTGGAAGTCCATACCTGTATTTCAATATTGGTTTTGAAACCAAATATATCTGGGCAGGTGTAACCAACGCAGAGAAACAAGGAAGCAGTAGTTTTTCATGGACAAGTACATAGTGCAGCACTACTGGTACTTTTTTAATTAGGTGGAGTAATAATTTTTTTTATTTTTTTTTTCAGTTTAACGGTTTGAACTTACTATCATTCTGTAGCCTATCACTTTTCTTGCCCTGACACTCTACGAAGCAAGTCAGAACATCATTCACCACTCTCTGTCCAAACAAAGATCCTGAATCCAATTTATTAGAAAAGAATGAATATACCCTTTAATTTCTCTACAGAGAAACTATTGTTAATTAAAACAAAGTCCTTTCCATAAGCAGTGCTAACAGTTCTAGCTCTGCATCCATTCTCCAAACAATATATGACATTGATGGATAAACTCAATTAAAGCATGAACACTACAGAAGTAATGTGAAGAGCTGAAGTGATCTTTACCAATCCACCTTTAAAAATTGCAATAAATATTTCAAAATGAAATGTTAATAAATTATGCTGAGGATACCTGTTTGTTAGATTGGACGGAAATTCAATTCAACTGTTCCCAGTAAGATTGCTTTTGGCTAGGCAATGGTGTTTTTTTCTCCCTAATTATGTTATACTATCTTGCAGACAGCTTAAAACCAGAGTGCGTCTAGTGCAAAAAAACACTTCTGCTTTTTCCAAACCCAACAATGAAGTGGGATTTCTTCTGTGATTTGACATTTTCTTGCAGTTCACTTTTACAAGATAGCAAATATTTTTATACAGCATGCACAGTATACGTGTATACGGTAATTGCTGTTAAGAGCGCACTAACTCCTAAAGCAAAACACCAGGACCTAAAAGATATGCATACAGAACTCTAATGAGCTGAATTACTTTCTCCAAATGTTAAAACCATGCTTGGGGAGTGGCACTTAAAAAACTAGGTGATTTAATGAAGAAAAAAGAAATAATGACAGAAAAGAACAACTCCTTTGTTAAGTCCTCCTGTATTTGCTAGTTGTCCTGGGTTCAGCAGCAGCAGTTATTTTTCTCCTTCTTAGCTGGTGCAGTGCTGTAGTTTTGACTTTTGGCCTGGGAACTGTGCTGATAACACCCATGTTTTGAGTTACTGCTGGAATGTTTTGGTCTGATCAAAGACTTTCTGAGTCTCATGTTCTGCCAGGGAGGAGGGGAAGCTGGGAGGAAGCGGAGACAGGACACCTGACCCAAACTGACCAAAGAGGTATTCCATATCATAGCACATAATGTCCAGGATGTAAAAACAGAGGGTAGGGACCCAGAAGGATTGGGTTCACTGCAGAGTTGGCCTGTGTATCAGTGGTGAGCAATTGTATTCTCTTCCCTGCATTTCCCCGGTCATTATTATTATTGGTGGTAGCAGCAGTGGTTTGTGTTATGCCTTAGTTACTGGACTGTTCTTATCTCAACCTGTGGGAGTTGTATTCTTCCAATTGTCCTTCCCATCCCTTCTGGAAGGGGGGGGGGAAGAAAGCAGGGGGAGTGAGTGAGCAAACTGCGTGGCTGACTGAGCTTCAAACCAGGACACCAGTAAAGTGAGATGCTGATTTCCTTGTTGTGTTTCCTTGCACAGGGGGCAATGATTTTCACTCTATCCTTTTCAGTAACTTTCCTTTACAGAAGAGCTTAAAAACTGATTTTATCACCTAGGCAAGATTTTCCTCTACACAGGAATATCTGTAAGGTAAAAGATTCATCATTAAGGACCTTTGCGTTTCACCAGTCTACTCAAGATAGATCTGCTTTTCTGGACTACAGAGATGGAGATATAACTCAGTGCAGACCTCTGTTTTAAACTATTATGCTGGGAACTGGATAACAAGGAACTACAAAGGAACTATCAAGCCACATTTATGAGGCCTTTTTTTTTAATTTGTTTTGCGTCCTTCCTCTTAGATTTATAGTTTTAAGTTTGTTACTTTATAGTCATCAGTTTTTAATATCTTTTACAAGAAAAATCTGCATAATCAAGACTGAAGTTTTATGAGACAAATTTTTAACATTTTTCTAAACTTTCAAAAAGAACTTTGTGGAAGCATTCGTCTTTAACACTTTTGCATTGGTGGTGTTCCTGGACTGAAATGCTCGTTTAACGTCAGTAAAATATTTCAATAGGAATATTCTGAATTTTTTAGATTTATCTTATTAGGATTTCCATAAGCTTTATTTTGCACTTGAGTGTATTTTAACAATTCAGAGGACTTCAAGTTTTTATTCCATTTTAAGAGATGAATTCTGCTTGATTTTGCCAGGGTAGAACTGAACCAAAAATAACCATTTTAAAAAAAGCTGTATTTAAATATAATTATTTAACTCACACTGAAAATGATTAAATTATTTCAGTCTACATGGGATAACCTTATTGGAATTGAAATATCTAAACAGCCATAAGTACCAAAGTATAAAAGAAATGGGAAACACCTTTGTTAGTAGCACATTGATACCGAATGCATTGAAAACTGATTATTGGCCACTCTTTTTCTGGACTCTTAAAGAAAGTATTTTTAATGTTAAAATACACTTTCTACCATTTATCCTCCATTTGTTAAAGCCCCTGAAAATGATAATGGGAGTAATATCTGTGGATGTGATGAGGTAGTGTATTTAAATTGCTTTTCTCTGAAGATTAGTGACACACAATATTTTAAATCTATTAATCTCAGTGATGGACACATAAGGAATAATTGTATATCTATTTTAATTTTATTAATATGCAGTTATTTTTGTACTTGGCAAGATGGCCCAGAGGCTAAGGTACTTGGCTTAGATGTGAAAAATCCCAGGGTCAGTTTTCAGTTAAGGCACTGTTCTTCTTTGTAGCATGGGGTTGATCATCTCAATTTGCCTGTGCCCTTGCTCTCCATCTGTAATGTAAAAATTGTGTTTCCCTCACAGAGCTTTATAATTCTAAAGAACCATTCATCGCTGTGACAGATTCAAACACTGTGGTGGAGTGCCTGGCTGCTGCCTCCATAGAATATTAAATTCAGGCAATTTGATAAAGAATCCACCAGATAACATTGGCCATATCACTTACAAGAGGTACTGATGCACCTAATAATCATGCAATAAAATAGTGACCTTTAAAAGAATATCTGCTTCAAGTATGATAGGGGCAAATCAGAACAATCTCTGTGTAACCAAATGATCTTTGTCAGTCCGTACAGCTGCATATGACCCAATTAAGTGAATGATGATGGTAATGTCAGAACCAGTTTTAAAGGCACAACTAACCTTTTTTAAATCTTTCTGTGGAATAGGCAGTGTTAGACCAGATTCAGGTAAGAAATATTTCCCACTGTGGGTGATTTATTCTATATGTTTTCTAAATGCTAGGAAGGAGAAGAATATTTATTTTTCTTTTTTACAGTTGAATAAATACCTGCTATAAATGCACTTGGGAACATGAAAAAGACACTGCTGACAGCCACTAAGCCCCTGGTCTTCAGCTACTGAATCCTGCAGTTTCTACCTGTGGACATGCTTTGAAATCAGATGTTGTATTAATTTTTCACTGCGAATGACCTGGCTGTAGCCCAACCAAAGCTGCAAAGGTGGGATTTTAATCAATGTACTGCATCCTTATTTCCAAGCAATTTTTTGTCATTGGTAACTTGTACAGAAGATCCTACACAGAAATATTTTGTGTCTCCTAATGTAGATGGGGCTGGTGGACAAACAGCTTATGGTTCACAAAATGAGGCAGTGTAGGGTGTCCAGATATCTGCAAAAAACTACTCTGGAAACCCTTTCTCTGTTTTTCTTTTAAGATATAGGAAAGCCAGGAATATGCAATGAATGACAGAAGGGATAAAAGTGATGATGAATATTTATCTGTATTTTACTCTTTGCAGATAACTTTCCATGCTCTCTCCTGTTGACTTTTCATACTCATGTAAGTTTTGCAATGATACATGTGCAGAACTCAGGCTCCCTAACCTGAGCCTTATTCCTGTTAGTAAAAGGGAATTAAGAAGTAGGACATCTGGCATAGCATCACCTAAATTCTTACAAAAGTATATATTTTAACCCAGTTTTATAGGAATGTTTAGTATGCAATGGAACATGCATAATGGCCTATTTAAAAACAAATCAAACCAAACCAACAGAACAACTGTGGGGAGTGAAGGCAATATTTGCATGAAAAACAGTTTGGGGATGAGCTCTGAGGCCTTGATGCTTATCAAGCCCTAGAGCGATGAGTTGGAAGGTTGTAGGACAGGGAAGGTCGAAAAACAAGCCTTGAGGGGATGGGCCAGGATGTTGCTGTGGCAGGAATCTCAGTTGAAGCCAGACTAAGCGAGGGTTGCCAGAGGGTCTGAGACGGTGGGGTGAAGCTGTTGCTGACTGGACAGCATGTGCTCAGCATTGTGATTGGACTTTTTACCTGGGTTTTTTTACAGGGGCCAATGAAATTGAACATGGCATGTTTGTGCAGGTTGGGAAAGTACAGAACAAGGGGATAAAAAAGGGCTTTATTGTAATAAAATTGGATGTGAGTCTCCTCATCAACTTGAGTCCATGTTGTGATATGCCACAAAAAAACAAAAAGCAAAACAAAACAAAAACCCCAGCTTTAAATAGCCCTATTGATAATAATTCCAATTTCAAAAGATGATAAAAAAAAATGGCCTTTTTGTTTAAAAACAAGCTAAAATGCATAGAAACTTATGGCTAAGCCTTCAGCTAAGTTATCGTAAAGAAACAGCCCAAGATTTCCTTTCAAGTCTCTTAAGCTCCTTGCAGGCACTGTGGTTTTTCTCTTCCTGTACTGCATTGAAAAAATTGGCTGTGGAGGATGTACTGGATGATCCACACTTCAAACAGATATTTGACTTTGTCCCTTTCAGTCAGCCATCTCTGCAGTGAAGTATGACTTGGCGTCAGCTTATCAGACTTATTTTCCTTTGAGCTGGAAGGTGCTATTCTGTGATCAAAAGAGCAGCATGTTTGGTAGTCACGCCTTCTATGAGCTCCTCATGCTGGCTGTGCAGGCTCTGGAACAAATGACTTCCACAGTGATTTTCTCAGGAATATGAAGAATAAAAAAACCAAACTCTAAAGCCACAAATCACACCAGTCTTCTTTGGAGGCACAGTTTGTGAGTTGGATGATTTGTCTGACATTTCACTTCTCAAAGAGTGACCTTGTCTTTGTGAACTCTATCTGCCTGAAAATGAAGTGCAAAAACTGATCACTTCTCTACAAATGACTGTCAGACAAATTACCATTCAGCTAGCAAGCATTTAACAAACCTCTAATGTGTTTGCATGCCCATGTAGCATCTTGAGAACTTACTTTGTACACAATGCAGTTCTGTTCTTTTTTAGTGAAGTGTTGGAGTCTTTTCTGAAGGAGAGCTGCTAAGAAGACTACTGGATGGTGAACCAGGTAGGGTTTCAACATTTGCACTAGTGATAATAGTTTGATCATTTTACCTAGAATACTATGTTTTTTTCCTCAGCACTTTGGCAAGTTCAAGAGGTCTCATAAAGTTTTGTATTGATACTTCCCTAGAAAAACTGCTTTCTGAATTTGTGTCACACATCTCCATACTCTGGTAGTGTTTTTGAGCTCATTTATTTGGATTATTACTCTTTTTTACCTGTTTTTCTTTTTTTTATGAATACTTGGCCAAGAGTGTGTGGGGCTTTGTTTTTTTTTGGTTTTGGGTTTTTTTTTTTTTTTTTTTTTTTTTTTTTTTGTCTTGTGAATCTCTGTTGTTTTATATGCATTGGCTCTTTTAAGATAACTTTGCTCTGTTATGTTCCCAAATGCATCCCCCTTTTCAAGTTAGATATTTTTTTCCCTAGAAAAAGTACAGAATTCAGAAAATGACAGAAAGAACTGAATCTTCTAAAAGGTCACACTCTCACCTGTTTTCTTATTATTTATATTAGAGCTTTCCTGGCTACCATTCATATCATAGTATCATAGAATAGTTAGGGTTAGAAAGGACCTTAAGATCATCTAATTCCAACCTCCCTTCCATGGGTAGGGACACTTCCCGCTAAACCATACCATCCAAGGCTGTGTCCAACCCGGCCTTGAATACCGCCAGCGATTTTACCTTTCTGTAAGGCGTTCTGTTGTAAAGCCAGTCCAAAATATGATACCTTTTCCTTTGTAATGATAACTTTCTCTACATTTATTTTGGTTCAGTCACTCGAGTAAGGTAAGGATCAATATGTGAAAGAGTAGTAGCATCTGTCCTCCACCACCAACAGGATAGGCAAAATGTTAAAGCTATATCAAATTCAACTTCATTTGGTACTTCATAGTTTATCATCTTCTCTATGGGAAAAGTTTAATAAGTGATGGTATATTAGGAAACCTTGAAGAAAGAGCAAATACTTGGCGGCTTTTTCATCTTGAGCTACAATGATTGCATGTTTTTGGCAATTGAGGAAATCTGATGGTGTTTTTAATTTCTTGGGTAATTGGTAAATGTGCAACACTCATGGTTAGCAACCACCTTACCCTGCTGAGCAGGTGGGATTGTGTTTCAGGATCTTCTCTGAAGGCTTCTAGTCAGTCTGATCAGTGAATCGCTAAGGGAATTCCTTTGTGCAGGCACTGGGCTTACAATAACCCACCAAAACTAGTGGATTGTATCTTAGATAATGTTGCCTCTTATGGCCTAATGCTCACAGAGTAACTACTGCAAATTACCACTTCATGCACCAGGTATTTTAATGGATCCTCCATCAGAAAGTAAGTGCTTTGATATGATGAAAAAAAAAAATTAATTAAACTCACTTTAAGGAAAAAGCATACTTGAAGGAAAACTTTGAGAGGATTGAGAGACTCACAGTAGTGGAAGTGATATGCAGTGTCATGGTCTTAAGTAGTGTACCCACGGGGGCTCTTGCTGTGGTCAGTAGAGAGAAGGATAAGCATGGTTGAGGGGATATGTGGTATATACAAGTATTCTGGTGATATAAATATTTTTATAGAATCACCTATTTCTCCAGTAACTACAAAGAAGAAATAAATAGATGTTTTATATATCTATGTGTAAAGTGAGATGAGTTGAATCCCTTCTCTGCTGTATTTACTGAGGCTTCTCAGAGCCTCAAGCATCTTTTTGAACTGATAAAGCATCCAAGAGTCTAGCACACAGCAGTGAGGGTTATTCAGAATATGTTAAACACTAACTAGTGATGCTCTTATTTTTACTCTATGAAGGCTTAAAAAGTTTCTAAAGTTTTGATTGTAAATAGCCTGCAGGTGATATATAAAGAGCTGAGTCTTCAGTTAACTCTTTTTGTATACAGGGAACCTGGCTGATTATTAACATGATATTGTCTGAGTAGTCATATGGCTGAGTATAATTCCTTGGACATAAAATCAAGTTTCTTTAGATGCAGCAAAGTATATAAGCTCTTGCCTTGCTTGAAGTACTCAAGTAGACACATGATGCTACAGACTGCTTTAAATACAGGTGCTTTAAGTACTTTTTACTGGATCAGGGCCTGCCTGTGTTTGCGTCAGTCTTGGTTTGTGTGTGAGCAGCAAATGAACCAAGGAGAAAAGCTTTGAGTAAAGCTTTCTAGCCAAAGAACATGAAAATCGAATTTTGGGCTGCATGAAATTCTCAAACAATCCAAATGATGAAACAGATTATTACTGGTATTTTACATGGCCATTGTAAGTAAAGAGGATTATGCAATGAATAAAAAATAAAAGCTTTCAGTTAAAAAAAAAGAAAAACAACAAAAAAATCCAAATTGGAAACTTATTACCATATGAAAGTTATCAGTTTATATACTCCATACCAAATGTGCTTGAAGCATGATTGTCTAAAAGACTTAAAAATACATGATCATACTAAGGAAAAAGCATTTATAATTTATATTAGCATAATCAGTGTTTGTACCTGTAAGTACTCAATTTTGCTTTTAAGTAATTTTAATTTTAAGATAAGCTTATGTTGCAAGGATGTTTCTATGAAAACAATGAATACAATAAGATTGTATGATATATTGGAGTTAAGAAATATTAAGTGCAATTTATTGATTAGGTTTCTTTAAGAAAGGGAGGAAGGAAAGGGGAGACTTTGCTATCCAGGACATGGAGAAGGCTGAAGTACTCAATGACTTTTTGCCTTGTTCTTCACTGGCAAGTGCTGCAGCCACACTGCCAAGTCACAGAAGTCAAAGGTAAGGACTGGGATAATGAAGAATCACCCACTGTGGGAGAAGATGTGGTTTGAGACCATCTACAGAACCTGAAGGTGCACAAGTCCATAGATCTTGATGAGATGCATGCACAGGTCCTGTGAGAGGTGGCAGAGGAAGTGGCTAAGACACTACCCATCGTATTTGAGAAGCTGTGTCAGTCTTGTGAAGTTCCTGCCGTCTGGAAAAGGGGAAATACAATGCCTGTTTTTAAACAGGGTGGTCAGTGTCACCTCTGTGTCCAGCAAGATCATGGAACAGATCCTCCTGTATATGATGCTAAGGCACATGAAAAAGGAGGTGATTGGTGACAGCTAATATGGGTCCATTAATAACAAATAATGCCTGACAAGGTTCACCTTGTGAATCTCTATGATTAGCGTTATGGTTTGTAGTCTCTCTCATTTCATAGATTTACTCTGTCTATGTTAGCTCTAGTATCACAATGACTTGAGCCAATAATAAAATGAAATGAGCAAACACAGCAGTGTGGATTTTAAATGAGAAAGAAATAAGACTTCATTACAGATAGTGTAATAGGAATCCCACTGAAGTCAATAGGTGTTTACACATGGACTAACTGTACTGGAACACGGCTCTAAATAACCCTGTTATAATTTATTTGGCTAGAGAGTCAAATGAGCGCCTGTAAACTGCTGTTCTGAAACAGTGAAGACATTTTTCCAATAAAAATATAGAATACTGTTAGTTTGGTATTCCATACTTATTCAAGAAAAGACCTAAAGTAAATTTTAATGGAACCTGTGAAGGATTTTTGTATTTTCGTTTACAAAGCACTGTAATTGCTGGATTTTTCAGAAACAGCTTTTTAGTGTCTTTTTCTTACTCTGATCTATGGAAGAATTGAAATAATATGAGCAAATATCCATGAAGTGTCAGGAAAGAGCCAATATATTTGACTTCCTCTATATGCATGTACTGAATAGAGCACCTCAAGCCATGTATTGTATATAACTACTTTGGGATTTAATTCATTTTTCTATCAGTGAATTATCCATGACCTGCTAATGACTTTTTCATATGAATGTGTGTGTTTTATGTAGTTCATCAAATACTCTTTCAGTCACATTAAGCTTGTAGAATTTTGCAAGTGCTCCTCTGTGTATAATTTGCAGAATGAGATATTTGTGTTGGTTACCCATCACATGAAGTGTTTCTATCCTGTTAGTTTTTGACCTAATGTCTGCAAACGAGACCACTGGAATAACTGGATCTTTATAAAGAGGGTACTAGTTAAGAAGAAAAACAAGTGAATCTTAAAGCCGTTGCAGTCTGGTTTTTGTACTTCTGTACTGCAGCACTAACGTACATAGCACTATCTGCACAAGGAATTTAAGCTCTTTCTTGAGCAAGAAGGCATAAACTACCATAAGCTAGATTTATGTGACACCTTCTCAATACCTAGAGACTATAAGGAAGAGCTGCTTTGGAATCTTTCCTCTCTGAGCATAGTAAAGCTTCTTGTGAAGCAAAATGGGCAGTCAGATTTTACAAAGATATTCTGTATTCAGTATTGCCAATTCTATAATCTTTTTAATAGGACTTCTTTTACCTAAATATAGAAATAAAATATATAACAGTTTCTAAAAACTTGAGCTGTCTCTCTTTTTTAAGGTCTCAGTGTGCATGTAGTCATATTTCAAAATATTTTTGTCACATCTGTAAAACTTTTTTTACTGAGCTTCTTAAGGAAATGGTGGTTTAAGACCTCTCTTTGTGTCACTCTCTCCAATAACTTCTGAAGCTAGCCAACCAATTTCTATCAGACGGGAAAGAAAAGTTGAAGTTTCAACATTCTTAACTTCTCCCTGCCCCCACTCCTAATTCGTAAGTGGAATGCAAAGAGAAAAAAAGTTACCATCTCCAGGGAAAAAAAACCTGGTAGCACTGACATGTTATACATCCTATGGGGCAGCAGCTAGCTTGCTGTCTTATGTGTGGTTTTATGTGTGTTTATTGTAGTCAGGATTTATTATGGTGTTCTGATAAGGCCCTGAAGCATTGAGCTGTATCAGACTAGTCTTCGTTAGTTACACAGTTGATGGAGGTTTTGTTTGCTTTGTTTTGTTTTTAAATGAAAGTCAAAATTCTCAAGTGTCCATTTGAATACCGGAAGAAAGAAAAACCTCATGCTATTGCTTGTTTCGTGATAAAACTAATTTCTGCTAATATCACTACTATCCCAGTTGTGATTTCAAGTAAGGTGGATGAAATAAATATGTTGGCTAATAGAACACTACTCTAGAGGCCACACAAATATTTCATACCTTGGAGACGATGCTCAGATATCTGGATGTATTCTCCCTGCTAATGCTTATCTTTTACTACTCAATTCCTCACATTGTGCTTTAATATGGGATATCTTTAGGGGACATCGATGTTTTCTTGTACTACTAGAAGGGCGTTAATGAGGTTAGGAAAATGACTTCTCATTTCTATTCAAGAAAGGAAAAAAAAAGAACTAACCTTTGTATTTATTCACATAGAACAAAATGTCACTTTAAGAAGATTTTTTTGAAGTAATCCATTTAAGATTGGATAACCATCATTGGAAAAATATGAGCCTTCTGTAAAAAGAGAGAGCAGTGGGAGTGAAGGCCACAGGCTGAAATCCAGTTTATGTGCTTGCAAAATACAATCAGTTTTGCCTTCTCTCTCCTTACCTTTCTATTTGGGTTCTGCTGGCTTAAATTTGTATGAAAGTGTCAGTCCAATCTTCACTTTTTGTGAGAGTGGTTTATTCCCAAATACCAACACATTTATGCAGCAGAAGTTTCTTGCTTTTTAAGTAGAAGGGCAAGAATAAAGTCTTGTACAATACACTGCACACAGATTCTTCATGCAACAGTAGCTAGTACATTTTCTGCATAGAAAGATAATATATAAGGAAAAGTTATGAAAAAATTAGGCAACTTTTGAAAAATTTATAATGGCTTTAAAAAGTAGGTGATAAGGAACACAGAGAAATGGTAACTACTCAGAAATATCTTGGGGAACAGAAGTAGTGATATCAGGGTTTTGTAGGAGTTTTATTTGTAAAAGGTTAATTTTCAGGATGAAAGTCAATTACAGAGGTGATATTTAAAATCATTATTATTGGTTTACATGTAACTGATGGTACATCTTCAAATCCTTCTCTGATGCAGGCATTAGGAAAAGGAATATTAGATGAGAACAACAACACCTTCTTTAATGATTTAGTAACTACAAATTGTAATGAGGAACAGTTGCTGTATTTGTGAGTTTGGCTATTAAAAGATAGTTTAAGTAGTTTTACTAGGGTAAGAAAGTATGGCATTTGGCAATACCCTACCTGTGTCATAAAATAAAGGTAAGCAGACAGGTTTTGTTCTATTAAAATAGGGAAGTCAAACAAAATACAAGTGTAAGGGATTCTTTCTTCTCTACATTGGAAAATAAGCTATAATTCTGCCACATCCTTGAGGTATGTCAAATTGTAAAGCAAGTATATTCATATGTTGCTAGGATAGTTAATCTTGAATCCCAGGATCTAGAGGAGATCAAAGGAAGATGATCTTTATTTGAATGATGGGAAGTCACATTTATGGAATTAAAAGTTTTATATTGTATTTAGACATCATATTCTGAGGAAAAGGGTAGTAAACTTAAACAACCTTCTGAGTTTAATAATTTTGTTGGGCAGTCTTTCAATGTTTGGTTAATTTGTCACATACTGGCTTAGAGAATGCATAATATCGCTGCTGTGTTAAATGAAATAACATTATTCTTTTGGTTCTCTTGACCACCTGGCATTAACAAATCCATGTCCTCTTCAGATGAAAATACCTGCTTCAAAGCAACTCAGCAATCCATAACAGCCCCCTTTCTCACACTTATCCATGTATTATCTCTCTTACAGTCATATATTCTTGACAACATGATTGGTTGCAGTGACTGCTTCCACTGTGGATAGTTCTGATAAAGAATATAAATACCTGCAAGGTGCATACTGCAAACGAATCCTTGGGTAACTGATCTGTGATCCTGTGCATAGTGTGTTGGCAAGTTAAATTGCTCAGAAGTAATTTGAAATCACACAATGAAAGCAGGAAACTGCTTAACTAATAAGTAGGAAATTACAAATAAATTGTGTGCCTGAAATTCCACTCTCTAACTCTTTCCATGCTCAGGCTTGTGAGCAGGCATCTCCATTTGCATCACCTCCACTCTAAAGAAATATTTCCTAATGGTAGGTGCTTCTAAGCAGCATGAGCATGTGTCTGTTTCTAAAGCAGAGCTAGGTGGGAGTGATAGTTACAGAAATGCTGCTTTGCTTCATATGTATTCTCTTTACCCCCAGGAAACTGATGTAAATCATACAGTATTAGGAGTGGGGCTGCAACCTCAACAGTGATCTTAATTTTGCCCTTGAAGCTGATCCACTATGCAGAAAAGAATTCAATAGTCACAAGAAAGGAGATAGCCCAAATAAGATCATGAATCACATAGTTTAAGCATTCCTGCAGAAGGAGAAGTATCATCATCTACTCTCTGCTTACAGCAGCATTTGTGCAATTTACATTCAACAGTCAATGGCTACAAGACAACCAGGGAAGAGGACTTGAGTTATTAAATGAAGGCTTACTGAATGCTGTTTTCACCATTTCTTTGCATTTTTGGACAAAGGGGGACTGTTTGTATCAGTTGACATTAGCACTTTAGTGTAGGCATTTAATTTAGCCAGCAAAATTATATTAGCAAGGCTTCTGCAGTTGTCAGCAGAGAGACAATCCTGAGTACCATTCAGAGCCTGTTTGCTTTTTGCTTTGAATTGCCATTGTCATTGCCTGCTAGGGAAGCGCTGCTACCTATTTTATTTTTTTTCATTGCCACATTAGATACTTACAGACCCTCACACAAATATCCAACTGGTGTGTTTTAACTGAGCAGTGAAGGGCTGTATTAGATTGTATTGCTTGCATATTGGTTTGTCTTAAAAGTGTCAATGCTTTTTAAGTGAGGCAGCTCTGGACATAGAAAGCGACTGTCAGGTTAAGAAACAGTAGTAATAACTTGCAAAAGGACATAGCTGGGAAATCCAACATGGAATATAGCCCCACTCAATGTACCTTCAAGTTAGGCAGGTGCTGAGTTACGGTTTTCAGGGCTGTAGCTTTGGATTTGGTATTTCTACCTTAATCCTGCAGTGGGAGCCCTAGGTTGCTTGAGCTGACTTCGTGTGCTCTGATGGTTTAAATTTTCAATCTAAATTTTAATGCTAGGATGCTTGGACCCACGTTATCCGAAACCAGCATCCTTTTATTTCCTTACCTGTTGTTTCATTGCTGCTGTTACAGATGTATGTTATAGAGAGATAGATCCTTCAGTTCTTATCATGCCTTGGGAAGTTAAGAGGTGAAACTGCTGAGTTCTTTGCGAAGTGCTGTGCTGTTTGCTTTAAAATATTTTATCTTCTTCATGTGAAGCAAGCCAGACTGTCCAAATAAGGAAGGGAGAGGGAAAGAAAAAGACCTTAATTTGAGCCTTGCCAGGAAACTCAGATAAATGAGTGTGTCACCAGAAAAGGACAAAATTAATAGGGAAAGACATTGGATTTTGAAGATTCTCAGAGGGCATTAAAACAGTAGAAGTGAAAAATAATAAAATTATAAGAAGTGCTTGAGAATGTCTTTAAAATATTAATTGGGTGCTAAACATGAATGGCACATGCACAATACTTCTTCTCAATAGCAGTAACCTGAAACGACCACCTCCTGTATCTGCCAGCCTTTAGAGTGCTCTTTCTCTTTGCAGCTCCTTTCCTTTGATACACTTCAACAGAAGAATCGATGCCTGTGGCTGCTGGCAGGGTGGCTTGGTAGCTGTAGACCCCCTATCAGCCTGTGATATATTTTTTAAGAAATGGCATTTGTTCCTCTGAATAGCATCCTGCTGGTGTTTACTCAAACCTCTTGACTGGCTGCTGGTTGTTCTGTAAGTCTAGAGCTCTCCTATTGGTTTGATGGAGACTCAGGTTGGTAACAACTGTGCTTTTACTCCTTTTTCATTCACCTGAAGCTTTTAGGGTCATACTTTCTCAAATGGAGCAATGCAGTCCGATTGTAATGTCATTTAGCAGGTTATACCCACATGGTATTGAATTTATATCTGAAAAAGGTCAAGAGGCTGGGTCCACAGTCTGTATGCTAACGGATCCAGTAACTGCCTTTACTTCTTTGCTTGGCTTCTTCAAGTCAAATGCTCTATCATATGCCTTCTGCTCAGAGGTGTAGAGTGATGACAGACTCATCCAGGAAAAAAAAATAGCTACTTCCTTCCAGATGGTATTCTAACACAGAATAAATTGTGTTCAAAATAGAGTTGCAAGACTCAAGGGCAAAGAGTGTAAGCACAGTGAAACATCAGTTCTTTCCCTGTGCACCCTACTCCAATTCTTTGGGACAGCAGGAGGGAGCATTTCAGACCAGGAGTTAGAAAACAGGAATTTTATTTGTTGAAGTAACACTGTAATTGAAGAGGAATTTTTAAAATAACTTTAAAACTTAAAATTTGGCTTAATACACTTTGTACTGCATGTGTCCTTAAATCATCCCTCATGCAAGACTGAAGATTTTTATCTTGTAGGGAGAATTTGCATCTCTTGAATTGTATTTTCAGCTAATTTTTAAAGTCTAAATACAGGAAAATAATTTGAATGGAATATACACCTTAAAACAAGAGATTTGGATTGTTGTTTATTTGTTTGTTTATATTGCTAGGTATTCAGGAAAGAATAGATTATTTTAATTTACAAAAGCTGCAGACCTCAACAGCCATTAATGGAAAAATATTTCCCCTAAAATAGTATTTTTTCCCATTAAAAAATAATTAGATTATGTCACTAGAGGTTGTTTACTTGGGCAGTTAGGCCACTGGAATTGTGTAAATGCATCTGGCAGTGTAGTCTGGACAGAGACAGGGTTAATGATACTAAATGAAAAACAGGAGAAAATAGGGGGCACTAACATGAAGGGTGAACACCCCCCCCCTCCACACGTTTACTTCCGGACTACTTAGAAACATGCTAGCAAAGTATTATGTTACTCATAAAGCTACATTGTTTATTTTGCAGGCACGGGTGTCTGAGGACAGGGAACTTCCATAAACATTGAGGCAGAATGGAAATAAGAGGACTGTTATGACTGACAAGGCATGACAGAACAGGAGGAAGGACTTTATACGTGTCCAGAAATAGTAGTCCTACTGTTACAGTTTTAAGATTAAATTGAGCTATAGAGCAGGCAAACAGCTGAGTGTAGTGAACATACCACTCTATGTGTTGAGTCTTCCCTGCTTACCACAGCTCTTTAGTCATTTGTTAAGTGCAAAAATATTTCTCAATGGCAAATATTGGCAATGACATGAGTACCACTGTTGCCTGGGCTTGGTCTGTCCCCTGCCAGCTTGCAGTGCCACAGGTTATCCCAAAATAAACTGCAGCTCCTTTCCTGTAAGAGCATGAAATTATTTCTGTATGTAGACCAAACAAAAAGCAATTATATTTGAACTGCTGTCAAATACTTACTAGAGCAACTTAACTTATAAATACTTCCACCTCCAACCTCCCTTACCCCCTGCAAACTTCTGTTGCTCCTATTAAAACTTTTGATTCTGTCTCCATTTAGCAGGACAAGTACATTTTTTTTTTCACCAATAATTTAGCAAAAAAGGGTGTTTGACACTGAATTCTTATTTTCCATAGAGGAGCATGCCTACAAGCAGAGGATTAGTCATTTAAGCTTTCTGACTGCAATTTAAATTGCAAATGTAAACTATCAGAAGGAAACACCTGTATGTATTAAATCATGCAAGTGCTGATTTTCAACCAAATCAATAACTTGTAACAGAGCAATGAGTCTGTACCATCCAATCAAAACAAAGGACTATCTTCTTATTATCATAAAAGCAATAAAAATATTCGTACAGCATTCTTTAACTAATTTGTCTTTCATTCTGCACCGTAACGATAACAAATTGTGGTGTTCTCTAAGAATGTATTGTTTTATTCTGTATGTTTTTCATCACTATATTCTGGAGTATATTAGGTTTTAATTTGCTGATGGAAACCATCAATTAGAATTAGCTTGAGTGCTGTGGGAGGATAACAACAATAGTTGTGAAGGCAACAGAATAGTATCTAGCAAAAGTTAATGATACATTTATTGTGCATGTCATTAACTTGGTGCAGGGCTTATTCTATGAGCAAATAACTTGTATCAAAGCAAATAACAGTTGTATGAAAAGCTGGGAGTGTAGGAGGATTTGGTTAGGGAACCACCTAATTATAGCCAGACATATTAGAATGAAGGACTCTGCTTCTTTGATAAAAATCTGATTAAAAGAAACAATATTTTTCCAAATGTCAACTTTTGATGTACAGTTGCAGCCTATGTAAAAATATTCTGACACTCATGTCATTTACTGCGTCGGTATGAGTCTGTATGACAGTCTTTATGAGACTACCTAAGTCTCATAAAACTTTCTGTGGAAAAAAGTACAAAAAAGCTTAGACAAAGAGGAGCTGCCTGTCTTGGGTTCAGTAGTAGCAGTTATTTTTCTCAGTCTTAGTAGCTGATGCAGTGCTATGGTTTTGACTTTCAGCCTGGGAGCACCACTGATAACACCGATGTTTTTATTTGCTGCTCACTAATGTTTACCCTGACCAAGGACTTTCTGAGCCTCATGCTCTGCCAGGGAGGAGGGGAAGACAGGAGGAAATAGAGACAGGACACCTGACCCAAACTGACCAAAGAGGTATTCCATACCACAGCACATCATGCCCAGTATATAAACTGGAGGCAGCTACCCAGAAGGGTTAGATCACTGCTCTGGTTGAGCTAGGTATTGGTCAGCAGGTAGTAAGCAGTTGTATCCTCTTCCCTTGTCATTTCCCTTATCATCATTATTACTGGTGGTAGCAGCAGTGGTTTGTGTTATACCTTAGTTACTGGACTGTTCTTACCTCAAACCCTGAGAGTTACATTCTTTGAATTCTCCTCCCCATCCCTCTAGAAGCTGGGGGGCGGAAGGGGAGGGAGTGAGCGAGAACTGCATGGTTGAGTTGCCAACTGAGCTTAAATCACTACACTGCCTTATATGTTCTATATGAACAGAAAAGGACAAGGAAATTGATTCTCTTGTTTGGGCTTTTTTTGCACAGAAATGGCCTTATCAACAATGGAAAAGGTATTAGCTAGTGACACTCTCTGTGAATCACTAATACTGTGCCATTCTGATGTACATTCACTAATGTATTGTGATGTTTCTTAAGCTCACGGAACAGGCAGAAGTTTTGAAGATTTACCATTCAGTTGCAAAAAGTAAAAAGAAAAAAAAATAAAAATAAAAAAAAGCTGTGTAATTAAGTCAGCCAGAATGAATTTGAACAGTCAGATTGATGTAGAGCCCCTCCTGCCATCCAGTGTACAGTAGGTATGTAATTTCTAATTAATATTTAAAAAAAAGTTCACTTGCACTTGATATTTAACTTACATCTTTAAGCAAAGTATGTAATCTAAGAGTAACATGAATGATTTCTTCATGAAAGGATCTCTGCCTTAAAATTATGAAAAACAGGAAACACAGGCTCAAAGGTTGCTTTGTTCTCTTTTTTTTTAAAAAAATAAATACTTTAATCTCTTACTCTTTTCACTTTTAACTTCATAAAATTTCTATGTGAGAAAAGAGCAGCAGAGTATATTTGGGTAGTAAAAGTCTTTAAATTGAAACTTGTGAAACAGAAAGGCTGAAATCTGTAAGAATTCCACACGGGCTGATGATTTCTGAGTGTTGCCTTTGAAATCCGACTGTTATGCCAGAACTCTGACTCAGTGATGAAGAAAATGATCTCCTCACGGCTGAGAGTAATTTAATCAGGACTGTAAAATTTAGGTCTGCAAATATAGTCTGCACTTTGTAAAGCCAGCTAACAAATTCCTTAATTAGAATTAGATTTATTTATTTATTCATTTTGAGTGTTGAATTGGAACAAATAACAAAACATATAAAAAAAATAAAATCCCCTATGCCTATCTGCATATAAACACAATGTAATTATTTTAATAAAAGCAACAGAACAGAACCATTTTGGCAATGTATGCTATATTTATCCCTCTTGCCCAGAGGAAAAGAAAAAGTACCTCAGAAATATCCCTTCTGACCATTTAGAAGGAGCAAAATATAGGTTTGTATCACCTAAAAAATTAAATATGAGCGTGTATCTTTTCCTCCTCTTACCAGGACACATTTTAGCAGCACTGAATCTGTGGCTGGAGTATGAAGGATCTTGAAGCACTGTGTGAATTTTTATTATGTCTTGAAGTATTTCTGAGCCTATAGTTCAATCTCACAAACTACTGTACAGATCTGAATGAAGAGGTTTGCTCTGATTTGGTGTCTTGGTGGTAGGAAGGGGTATGCTATTTTGGGATTTTGTGCCCTAGTAGCAGATGAACAATAAGGCTCCTTTAAAAAAAAGCAGGTGCGGGGAGCTTGTAAGCATTTTTTACTTTAACCTTGTTGTGACTTCTCTGAAATTACTGTCTGTCTTCCAACTTTAGATCTCCTTCCCAGTTCAGATCTTCTTGATCTAGCAATTCATGCAATCAGTCATATGGCTAGTCTTTTAGAAAGATTATTAGGAGTTCTTAATGACCCATATATAGGGTCCTCCATAAACTGTAGGAGGTAATCTTGAGAAGGAACTGTAAAAATGTAACAACAAATATTTGAACAACATGATCAAACCTTGCAAATTGCTTTTAGGTTTTTGTTGGGTTTTTTTTTTTTGGCTTTATTTTTAGGTAGTCTAATTAGGGGAGGAAAAATCCCCAACCTGTAAATGTCGAGTTTTAAACTTTTAAAAACCGTGAAATATGAAAGGAAGTCTGTTTTGATAGTGGGCTGTGTAAAAGAAAGAGAATAAATAATGAGCTGCGCTTGAAGTGGCAGACTGGATTTAGCGTCTTTCATGGACTGACAGGCAGTGCTGACTTCTTATTATTTATTGACAGAGGAGGCTGGTGACCATTAGTGACACCTTTTCACAAACTGAAGCAACCTTGATTTAATCATTAATAAAGCAGTGATAAATTTCTACCAATGTAAGATAATAACTTTTGTTTTGAGCTTGGACACATGCTAATTTGAGCAAATGGTTGCATGTTGAAAGAAAGACGGGGGGGAGGTGGAAGCAACAAAAATATTACAAAACTAATCATTACTATCAGTGAATAGGTACTCCAAAGGCAGTGGGAAAAGATCCCCAGCCCATACCAGCATGTTCCTGTCACAGAAGACTGATACAATTTGTTCCCTCTTGAGACTTGGGAAATGTAATCACACATGGAAATCTCCTTTGCACAGGCAAGTCACGCTAGTGTGAAGAGAAGAAGAAAACGGAACAGAGAGCATGTGAATTTTCCTGGTCAGGTTGTGTGAATGTGACTTCTCAGATGTCATTGACAAAGTGTTTCACCTGGGACTGAGTTCTTCGAAGTTTCTGTGATATTTGGTTTAAAATCAGGCTGGCTGCTCAATAGGAATTTGTTTTCCTTTTTTGTTTCTGTCCGGTTATTTGGGCAAGATACAGCTGAAAAAGAACTGTCACGTGCAGTGCACAAGATTACGCTGTCATCCAGGCACCTGGACGTGTTTTTGAGTGCCACCTGCTGGCTTTTTGTCTTTTAGCCGTTCACAGGCGCAGAAGTTCCTCTGAAGGTGGATGTTCTGTCGTGTCAGGTGCCAGTTCCTGTTTGTAGCCTTAGAGAATATGCTTCTCATGCCTGTCAGCTGTCTTAGGGAGACGCAGACTGAAAGACAACAACTACATTTGCGTTCAAGGCTTTCCTGGTATCCATGTTTCACTGAGTAAAACTCTGGGTACTGCTGCTCATCTGCTCATCTTTTCTCTTCTGTTCTATGGGGAATAAGAGGAACAGAAAAACCCAGCCCCAAACCCCCCAAAAAACCAAAAAAAAAAAATCATTACAAATATACAGTAGGGTTCATTATCCTGAATAGGAACAGTTTACATTGAAAGCATGCTGTCTGCATTGATGTGTGAGAGCGCTTTTGTGAAATTGATCTACTCAGTGTCTGAGTGTCACTAAGTAAAAATGCACTAGAAGTCATGCCCCTGTTACTGCTCCTCTAAAGGACTTTGCTTTCAGGATCCCACCCACCATTTACATATGTGCTCCTTTCAAAAGAGGGGAGAATAGGCACACCATAAAATCGCATTTTGCAGAAATCTAAGTATGTGATAACTATTTGGACTGCAGTTGGAACACCACAGTTGGGATGTTGATAAAACAAAATGGAGATTATCCTTTGCAACTGTCTATTCTGAATAGACACTGTCTTCCACTGTGAGTGGGAAGTGCCGTGATAGAAAGTACTTGTTTATTCTCCTGATCCCCATAGAGAGCAGGCAGGAATAAAGTGACTGGAAACTCAAATCTGTGCAACTCCCACTAGATTTCTATTTACAAACTGCCAGAAGACAAGCTGTCTCTCCCAGTAGCATTCCCTGGGAAGGCCGCTGTGTTGTCTGTGACATTCATTACACACGTGCCTGCACAGTACCTGTCAGTCACTCTCACCCAGAGAGACACTCATGACTTCCTGAGACATTCCATGAGCTAGGTGAACAACTTTAAAAGCACAAAATGCTGGAATTGAGTGAGATGTGTATCTGAGCAAGCTCTGCTACTGTAGGCAAGCATGCAGTATGGTCTAGACTACTTTTTCTGTGATTTTGTATATTTGCAGTTCTTGTTCAGTTGTTTCTGTTTTGAAATATTTTGAGAGGTACATTCCTTTGCTTTTAAGCACTGAGAATGGAAAGTGGGGTGTTGGACTTTTTTTTTTCTCTCCTCTTTTTTGTCTTGTCTTTATTTTTCTGGTTTTTACCAAAGAAACTTCAGGGTTTTGCCATTGCACTTGGGCCTATGACCAGCCCCAGGGCATTCTATCTGAGTCCTATGCTAGCTTTGGCAAAGAATTTTATCAAACTAGGGATCCTTGAGTGAAATGAATCAGGGTCAGTTCATTGTCATTTCTTGATGAAATTTTCCAACAGTTAAAAACAAGTGTGGCTTACAGGGAGAGAGAAAGCAGCTGTGATATATACTGAAACAAATGCAAAAAAAGAAAGGAAAAAGTTCTTAGCTATGAATAAATTAATAAAAATGAGAAGGTAAGAATTGAAGATACTTGTAAAAGAAACACGAAGACACAAAGAGGAAAATATGGCCATTGGAATTAATTGAAAAAAAAAATTAAGGAGGAAAAAATCCCAGTGATGGTGTTAGCTTGTGGAAAAGGCTGAAATTATGTGTAGCATTGCAGGAAAAGCACAGGTAGTCAATCAACATTAATGCTACATAATTAACCAGCTACTTTTCTCAATTCTGTGCTAATCTGTCCCCCTTTTTAGTGAAGATAACTAGTTTCTAGCTCAGTGGTATTCAACAATGTGATCTGGGTGGATGTAGAAAGCACAGCAGAGTGCTACCAGGGCAATTATTGATTAAGCCAAAGTAGATAGGAGTTAGCAGCAGCAGAGGAGTTGTAAGGTTGTAAATAATTAGAGATGAGGAAATAAATTGCTCAGATAAAGGTTTTGGATTTGAGAGTGTCGTGGTTTAAGCCCAATTGGCAACTCAGCCACACAGCCCTTGCTCACTCCCCCCCCTCCTTCCTCCCCCACTACTCCTGGAGGGATGGGGAGGAGAATTCAAAGAATGTAACTCCTGTGGGTTGAGATTAGAATTGTCCAGTAACTAAAGTATAACATAAACCACTGCTGCTACCACCAATAATAATAATAGTAAGGGAAATAACAAGGGAAGAGAATGCAACGGCTCACCACCCACCAACTAATACCCAGCAAGACCGAAGCAGTGAACCCATCCCTTCCGGGTCTCTGTCCCTAGTTTATATACTGGGTATGACATGCTGTGTTATGGAATACCTCTTTGGTCAGTTTGGGTCAGGTGTTCTGTTACTGCTTCCTCCTGGCTTCCTTCCTCCCTGGCAGAGAATGAGACTCAGAAAGTTCTTGGTCAGAGTAAACATTAGTGAGCAGCAAACAAAGACATCGGTGTTATCAGTGCTGCTCCCAGGCTGAAAGTCAAAACCACAGCACTGCATCAGCTACTAAGACTGAGAAAAATGACCGCTACTGCTGAACCCAGGACAGTAAGGATTCATTTTAAGCAGACTGTTGTCCTTAAGTGCAAAATTGCTGCTGTTTCTTCAAATCCCTAGAGATCCTTAGTAGTCTTCACCCTAGGAAACAAACTTCTTCACTTTTTCTGGGTTCTCAGAGTTTCATATTCTCCCCTTTCAACCCTTGCTATCCCTGAGTAGGAGACCCACCTACTACTTCCTTACTGTCTCACTTGCTGCCTTTCCCAAGCAGGGCTTCTTACAGGCTTCTGTGTAAAAGTCAAAGTTAGTAGTGATCCAGAATGCTCTTCCTGTTTCTCAGCGGGACAGAAACAGCGTGGTAGCCACATGATGATGCTGAAGCTGAATTACCTTGTTTCAGCAATTATATGAGGATAAAAAAGGCTGCTAAACTTGGGCCTTTTAAAATCAGCATTTATTTATAGTAGGTGTCCAAATGTTATAGAAAAACTGTCAGAGGGGCTCAGTGGACCATCACCATTACTTTTCAATAAAACTGGAACTGGAAAATTCCAGAAGATAAGAAGAAATCTATTGTTGAGCCAATATTTTGAAAGGGTGAAAGAGGTTACAGTGGTAATTATAGACTTGTCAGACTGACATCCATCTTAGGCAAAATAATGGCACGGCTGACAGAGGACTCAATTATAAAGAATGAAATAAGGGTAATAATAATTGTTAGACTTGTGGAACACAGATATTATAAAGCTGATATGACATTCTTTTGATGAGATTATAGTTTGGGTTGATAGATATAAGAGAGCTGTTGATGTCGGAAGGCTTTTTATGGCAAAGGGGGACTTGTGAGGGTAAAGAATTCTGATTAAACAGCTAGAACAATGCAAAGTCATCCCAGTACATGCCACATGAATGAAAAGTGGCTAAATGAGTAATGAATAGTCATCAAGAAGGCACAGGTCTCATATTCTTGATCAGGGATGGCCACATGATGTCGTCAGTGGTCTGGACTAAATATCATTGTTGCTGGCACAATATGTGGATGATGCAAAGACTGTGAGATCTGAACAGAAAGAGTTTAGGTCACTGATACTGAGAGCACAATTTTTGTAAACAGGGTGTGAGAAAGGCACATTTGGATAGGGAACAAAGACATGGGGAGTGCTCATAGCACAACAGACTTCACGAAGTACGAAGGGAAAATGATTGACTTCTACCATACAGTTGATAATGAGACTTGTGTAGTCTTTATGAGCTTAAACAGGAACACTGAGTGGGAGCAGAACTTCTATTTTTATCTCTGAAAGTGTGTGTAGTTTCCATTATTTTTTGAATGCTAATAACTGTAGGTGACCACAAAGGTTTTCTTTCCTCTTACAATCTGGTGTTAGTATTAAACATGGATATTCTTGTTTCTATTCTAGTGATGAATCAAGTTTTGCATGTTTAAATGTGCCACTTAATTGATAGTTGGAACAAGTCTCAAGAATAGAATTGCAGAATCATAGAATACGTAGGGTTGGAAAGGACCTTAAGATCATCTAGTTCCAACCCCCCTGCCATGGGCAGGGACACC
>JASSUY010048614.1:0-14060 GCA_032466535.1 Forpus xanthops
TGCCTCAGGGTGCCTCAGGTTGCCTCAGGATGCCTCAGGGTGCCTCAGGATGCCTCAGGATGCCTCAGGGTGCCTCAGGGTGCTTCAGGGTGCCACAGATGCCACAGGATGCCTCAGGGTGCCTCAGGGTGCCTCAGGGTGCCACAGGATGCCACAGGATGCCTCAGGGTGCCTCAGGGTGCCTCAGGGTGCCACAGCGTGCCTCAGGGTGCCACAGATGCCACAGGGTACCCCAAGGTGCCACAGATGTCCCAGGATGCCTCAGGTGCCCCAAATGCCCCAGGATGCCTCAACTTGCCCCAGGGTGCCTCAACTTGCCCCAGGGTGCCTCAACTTGCCCCAGGGTGCCTCAACTTGCCCCAGCCTGCACGAGTTCCACACCACACCTACACCCGAACCAGCCCAAAGCTCCTCCCTCCCCGCTGCCAATTC
Source organism: Forpus xanthops (assembly GCA_032466535.1). NCBI lineage: Eukaryota > Metazoa > Chordata > Aves > Psittaciformes > Psittacidae > Forpus > Forpus xanthops. Next base: position 433 of record JASSUY010048614.1, read on the forward strand.
AGACGGCCGCTGGGGCGAGGCCACGCCCCCGCAGGCGTTCCAGAACCTTCTGCCGGCAGCACGTGTTGGTGCTGCAGGATGCGCTTTGTGAGCGCGGCTGCGGGCTGGGGTGGTTCTGCTTACCGCTCCGTTGAGGAGGGCTGGAGGCGCGGAAGGACGGCCGGAGATGGAGGGAGGCCGGGGGTCCTCACAGGAAGGTGAGAGCAGTGCGGTGCAGCCCTCCCGAGGGCTCCGAGGGCCGTCGAGGCAGAGCGGGCTCCGGTTGCGGTCAGGTCAGGTTGCGGATGAGGTCCGCTCTCATCCCGGCCGGGCCGCTGCCGGCGGTGTCTGCCCGCGGGTGGGCTCGCAGGTGCCTCCCGTTGTCTTTCAGATGAAGCAATGGAGAGCCCGAGGCGCAGGCAGTCCGCTTTTACCTTCGCTTTAGAAGGCAGTTCTCACCTACTTGAGGAGGCTCTGTGCTGAATGAGAATGCACTCCGTGGTTTCGTAGTTAAATTGCGCGTTTGCTCAAACGGGAGCTAATTTAGAGGGGAGGTGAAAGGGCTTCTGTTTGATTCATCATTCGCAGTGCACTAATTGAAAACGTGACACTTAGAGGAAAAAGAAAAACAAGCAAGCATGCGGTTTTGTGATCACGGTGTTGTGGAATTACTGCCGTTTTCCATGGATGTTAATTGGAAATGGAAACACTTGCAATTTGCAACTCCTTTACAAAATCACTGCGGTAATTACAGCTTTCTCAAGCATAGGTGTCATCTGTGACTGATAGCAGTGTTTGAAAGGTTGACAAATAACAGCATTAGCTTGGTTGAAATGGGTGTTAGTAATTTTTAATTAGGATTTAGTCTTCTTTTCTGAAACATTGCTTAGGAAATGATGGGGGGGGGGAGTCTTTTTCTGGGGTTTTTCTTTTGGTTTTTTGTTTTTTTTCCACGTTCCTCACAATGAAAACGTCAGAATTATTTTGCATTTGTGCTGTGTCAGGTGTGTAAATGATTCCTTTAGTGTGTAAGTTGTTAACTCACCGGAAATGCTTTGGGGCTTTCAACTGTGTACTTTTGGGTTTGTTTGTTGGGTTTTGTGTGTGTGTGGTTTATATGTTTGGGGTTTTTTGTGTGTGTGGGTTTTTTGTATGGGGATGGTGTTTTTTTTTGTTTTGATTTTGGTGTGGTTTTGGGCTCCTAAATGTTTTAGTACTGATGAATTTGGTAGGCTTTAAAGAGGTGCCTGAAGGTAAGCGTGTGTGCCGGGCTTGTCTCAATGAGGACTAGTAGCTCAGTGAAACTTAATGGTGAAGTCGAAGATCTTGGCCACTGAAGTTCTCGCTGAAAGGAAGAGAACCTACAAAGGGCTTCCTGGCTAGTAAATAGGGCTTAAAAGTTGAGATTTTTGTGTTAAGGGTGAACCTCACAAATCTGAGGTCTTAGCTACTTTTTGATGGAGCTGATTGTTAATGTTGTTTTATGCTGAACAGGTGAGTTTAGTGAACACTGAATGAGAAGTATTGAGAGTGTAATGGTGTACGTACTGGTGGAAGAGCTCAGGTAGCGGTAACAGTTTCTGCTCTAGAAGATAAGGATTTAGTTTATTTGCTCTGTGTCATATGTTGCATGTTAAATATGTAGTTAAGGAGTCTTTCTTTATATGGAGCCCTCAGTTTACAGGGCAACATGTCCATGAATTCATGGCTTACAGAAGCTGTGAATATGAAGCAAAATCCTGTCCAAGATGACAGTGATAATCAACACTTATTAAACTGAGTGTATAATCAGGCAGGATATGTGGTATTGTCTATAAGTTTTGTTTTCTCAGCATGATTCATAGATAAGTTATATCTGTATTAAGAATACTCGTTCTTATTTTTTGTTAGGGATCTTTGGTACTATTCTAGAGAATTGATCTACTGATTGTTATTCTTGCTCTTCTGACTTCCTACCTGTTCATTTCAGAGCAAAGAAACTATTTCTATAAAGTCAATTTCACAAATGTATCACAGTGTTCCTTCCCTTTGGTAATAATTGTACCACCTATCCAAGTGAAAGAAGAAGAGTACAGTTATTTTTGGGAGTACATCTTTCTCTTGCACTTATCTGTAGGGTATAATTTATTAAAATCTTATATTCCTTTTTGCTTATGGTTGCTGTTCCCTTCATAGTAACAGGAATCCTCTGTTCATGTTAATTGAGTAACCTTGGTTAATGCTGACTGTCCCTGCTTTGTAATTTAAGTGAATATTGTCACCACAGTCTGTGTGGTATTGTAGAAGTCATGAGAGATAGTGAAAAGTATAGTAGTCCTCTTAATATCAGTTCTTCTGGCACTCCTGTACTTGCCACACTCATTCAAAACTATTTCCCCTTGGTTTTGAAATCTGCTTTGATTAATGTACTCTAGTAAGTTAAATACTTCAATTTGTTCTTTATGTTGCACAGCCTCTAAAGCTTGCAAAAGTGTAAATAAACTGTATTGCTTCTCTTGCATCTTTCTTATAAAGTGTCTTTTTCTCTTGTGTCTCCAGAATATTTGTCAATATCATTTGATAGTAAGTGAAGCAATTGAACGGGAGGTGTAGGAAGAGCTTTGGTTGGTGAGTTCAGTTAGGAAGCTTCTGTTTCAGCAAGCTCAGAGCTTGGTTTGTGTGAAGATGGGGATTACAGTGTAAACAGAACAGGAAGCGTCTGCAGCAAAGGAATCTGGTGGGGAATCGCTGTATTTAAATGCTCTTCTGTTTCTTATTTCGACATTTGTGCTGTAACTTCAGGTTCTGATAGTCACCATCTTCTCTGCTGAGAAGTCGTACCAGTCAGCAGTGGCAGTGAATGAATATAATGTGCTTTCCTTTATATATACTCTTGGTTTTCTGTAACCAGAAGTCTTCTTCACAGCCTTTCTTTTACAGCTATTCTGTTTTTATCTTGGTACAGCAATTGTGTTTCTTAAATGGTCATCATAAATTCATGCACCTTTTCTGCTTGAGGAGAGAAGTTAATTTGCATATCTCGTGGAATATTGTAACAGGATACACATCTATGCTACTCTATCTCATTCTTTTCCCTTATTGCAGATAATTAATTAGCAAAAATACTGTACAAAAGCCGCTACTGCATGTGTGCAAGCGCTATAATGGCTAGTCAACTGCAGTTGATACTTTATCATTTCGAAATAGCATGTGTGCTTGAAATTTCAGACTGACTGCATCCTCAGAAATTCTTTGGACAAATGCTTGCTTTAGATGTTATCAGTGGAGAGTGAATCATGCTTTCATCTTACACTTAGCACATGATGAAGAGGGTGTTTGTTCAAGATCCTTTTCAGGTTAAATGATGGTGTTTGGAATTTGTTTTCCTTACTAGTTCTGTAATTAATTTTAATTATTTGATCAAGTGTCTGTACTTAGAAGTATGCTAAGAGTTTCCTTCTGCGCATTTTGAGCCCTACCAAAGGGCTCCAAGTTAAAATTTCTTTGTTTTTTTTTTTTTTTTATGCAACTGATGCAGACTTAAACTGAAACAGATGTTAGTGTGAGAACCAGTGAAACCGGCAACAGTCCCTGTTGCACCTAATAGTGCCCTAGAGGCTAGAGCATAGACTGGTTTGTCAGAGCCCTATTTGCACTAATGGGCCGTAATTGTCCCGATGGGACTTAACTAGGGCCTCCTCTCCCCATGTCCTGCAGTCTTGATGCAAGCCCCTTGCCTGTCACAGGTATACCTGTACCCAGCTGTGACTCCTGCTGTCTTAGCTTACTGGCAGTTTTTCCTGGATGGATCTTGAGCTGGACTGTGGGTAGCTTGGCTCCAGTCACACATCTGGTTTTGTCTCCAGGAGGAAGGGTTGTGTCGGAGACTGCTCTCCAGTTCTGTTTCTGGCCCTGCCTTCTGCTGCTTCTGACTGGCCTCCCTGGAGACACCCTGGGCCTTGCCTTGTCTGGACCCTGTGGAGTTGTCCCTTTCCCTGTTTGGACCTGTGAGACTGTCCCCTCTTTGGTAAGGCTGTCCTTGCCTGGCTTATTTCTGTCCGTGAAGCAGCCCATCTTCTTGCTTTTTCCTGACAATCTATTTGTAACACTGTGCTTGTAGTCTTTTGGAAAGTTGTTCAAAACCATTGCCAAGGTTCTATTATCAAGCAAAAGCTCATATTGCATACTTTACACAAAGGATCTTGTGTAAAAAAAGAAGTCCACTGTTTATTTGAAGGAGTAACTTTTGCTGCTAGTGGAGTTCACAGATAGCATCCAGATCAGCGGTACTCCAAAGACTTAATGGGCAAAACAGATGGAATCTGATTAAGGAATCTTTCCCTTAAAGGTAATCCTACAAGCATAAGCAAAATTGACAGTTGCCATCTGTAATCTGGGACTTCTCTATATTTCATTTGATTTCTCAAAACCTGTGAATTTAGTATGAGGGGAAAAATCTGTGGTTCTCGTAACTTAATATGTTTAGAGACGTGAAATGGCTGGGCAAAAAGCAGGGACAGAGAAGGGGGTGGAAAAGATCAATCATAACGATATTTCTCCATGCAAGACCACTATGACCTGGTAAAAAAATCTAGAATGGGGACAGAATGTTTTGTCTGCCCCTCTTGAGCTGTGTTTGCATACATTTCCAGAACTTGCTTTTGAAGAAATTAAGGTGATGAATGAGAATATTTCTCCTTGAATTCAGTAAAAACAGCACATAAGCGTTATCCTGTAAAATCAATAATTTTTAGTGAAGGAACTATAACAATTTTAGGTTTTTTTGATTCCTTACTGTGGAATTAAGTCAGTCTTAGGCTGTGTGAGAAGCAGGAGTCACCTTGTAGAACAGGACCCACAGAACTACTTGGTTTCTTGGGTGTATTGCAATGTTTTTGTCTGTTGGTGCTCTTGTATTTGTGTCCAGTGCACTCCTGTTGTTTCCTTCTGCTCCCTGCATTGGTAGAGAGCAGCAGTTCAGGCAGCTTGCTCATCCTGGAGGGTGAGGGAGACAGAGGTATCAGTCTGGTGGTGCTGCTGTCTAAAAAGAGATGTGTGTGGAGGGAAAGGGATGTTACTTACACCCTCTCCAAGGAGATACAGAATAGCTCAAAATGGTATGAGATGGGGAGGGAAGGTGCTTTTGGAAGCCCTGAAGTCACTGAATGTTTTGTAACGGTGAGTTTGTTCTGTTTTTTTTTTAAAGTCTGCTGTTTTGTGGAGGATGGGTACAATGGTAAAGGCTTTCTTTGGAAGTCTGAGTTTTCTTTCTGCTTTTGTGGTAGAGTCCTTTTACTCAAGTGGTCTCATATCTGCATGGGAAACAACACTGTCCGCTATAAGAAAGGTAACGGAATTAAAACATGAAAAAATATGATATGGTGGATATTAAGTATGTGATGAGTGTAAGACAGGTGTAGATTTGTATTCCTTTCTTGCTTTCATTTACACAGCTAAATAAATGATCAGTATTTCAGTAATGGAGACACGATTTTATTCGCTCATCATTTAATAAAACAACAATTCACTGCTATATTATGAGTTTACTTGCATGGAAGATGAGCTCCAGGAAGAATCCAGTCGTAAAGGGGCAGTCTGGCAATCCTTTGAAGTCTTTGTCATGTGTGCGTAGCTTCAGTAACACACACCATGTTTCATCTTTTATGTTTCCGTTTCACAAAGGTAACTATGAGAGCTCTCTGCAGGTGTTCAGCAGTTAGGAAAAAGTTGGAAAAGATTAGGACTTAAATACTGTTTAGCTGATTAGGCTGCAGGAGAATATTTTAGACAGCGCACACAACAGGGTGCTTCTACAAAGACTGTTACAGTATCAAAGGAAGTAACGTTAAGAGCAACAAGATGATTTAAATGGGCATTTTTTTATTCTCTTTTTTTAGCTCTCCTAGGGGGTTTTATTATGTGTAACTGTGTGGTACCTCAGGACCAAGTAAATCTGCATAACACAGTTTCTAGTGACTCTTGCAATATTGTTGACTGCTCTTCCAGCTAATTTTTCAGTTAGAGGCAGAGTACTGTGTTATTGTAGATACTGTATATTTCCTGCCTGTTTGTAGCGGTAACAAGAACTGAAAGGCAGGGTGTTTATGAGCTGGGAGTAATTACGTTTAGATACTTTCTAAAAACTGGTGGTAGGATATGGTCCTCATGCAAATTTTTTCAGTGTTATTTCTATGAGATAAGACCAAATAAATGCTAAATAGTTTTTATTGGTTTATGTAGCCTGAAATCTGTTTCATTTCAATGGAATTACATATTGTATGTTTGTTTTCCTAGTTACTTCCCGATTCATCTGTTAAGTCAGGCTACTTTCTCTGTAGAGTTGGGTTCATGGGCAGGATGCTTTTGTGCTCTGAAGTAGCAAAAATATTGCAGTGTAATGTTTTCTGCAGCATTGACTTTGGTTAGTTTAAAGATCTTATCTGAAGAGCAGCATCCCTTAGCTGGATGTGAAGGGCAACCAGTTAGACTTCGTCAGTCAGTAGCATGAGAAAAAATGAAAGGTGGAGAAAGAAAAGCACTATTAAATTTCTTATTAATTCAAGAAAGCAGGCATCTGGCTTTGCAGAATGATTTCCAGCATACTTGAAGGAGGACAGAGGTGTACAGTGTTGTTTTTGTTTTGACATAACTATTGACCCTAATTTTTAAATTGACAACTTAAGCTTTTAGTGGAGACTGTGCTAGTGGCAGACACACTCCAGTTATCAAGAGCATGACTGATTCCTATTGGAAAGCAGCAGACGGAAGCTGTGTTAGTTGCATGCGTTGTATATTCCATGCAATGATTGTGCGTTTAAAAGAGTCTCATGTTTGTGGTGAAGAACAGTTTTTTACTGTTCTGGATGGATTTCTTGGCTTTATTTTCTCTTGCTTCTGTACAAAGATGTGCAGACTATTCTTACGTGACCTGTTAGGTCTGTGATATTGCACGTAATACCATGTCTGTTTATTAAGATTGCCTCACTACTTTCCTTATAGATAAAAAATTATATGTCAAGAATTAATTTTTTATTTATTTTGAGTTTTCCTCCTATTGGTTTACCTTCCCCTCAAGACCTTACTGGAGAAGGGTTTGTGCATAGTTACAGAAGTTTTGTGTTCCTTGTTCTACTTGAATAGTAGTTAAGTCTGTCTCAGGCTCTCTGGTTCTCTTATTGAGGCTGAAGGATTCCAGTGTATCAGTATTTAACACTAGTATATCTAGTGTTTAGCAGTGAACTCCTATATCTTGTAGCTTGCAGAATGTTTCAAGATACTGTGTGCTGCAGTGTTAGTTCACAGAAGTAACATGATGCTTTCATTTGGCAGCATAACATGCTCTTTGATTAGGACTTAATGTAAACTCTGCTATTGTAAATGTATTCATTGGGGAGTCATTTGCATAGCTGTGAAAATGATTTGCAGTACCAGTTGGCCAGGTCTGAGAGCAGAGAGCTTGTGGTTGTGCTCTGCTTCATGTGTGTAGGAGCTGGGAAGGTCAGTTCTAGGGAAGTCAGAGAATGTAGCAAACTTCTGAGTGGGGGTCCTGGATGCTTTAGTGGCTCCTTCCAAGTCCTGTTATCCTAATCCTGTGAGAGATTAGGGCAAGGTCTAGGTGCTTGTAGTGCACTAAAGATTTGAAGTGTATTGTGTACCTTATCTTTTATGTTTTCATTGCATGAAAAACTGGATTCAGAGCATCTGTGTGATTGAAATTCTAGAAGACAATAGGTTTAAGCACTCCTGAAGCTTAACAAGTGCTACAGCTGAGATCTTGGAGTTTAAAATGTAGTTGTTGCCAAAATGTGTCAAGAATGTGCTTGGTTTATTGGTGTGAGAGAGTGCAGCGGTCCTTTTGGAACAAGTATTCTGTTAGAGCTAAAGGTAATGTTAGTGCACCAGGAGACAGAGCCACTGTCTTTTATCTTTAAAATATAGCATAAAGTAGTAACTTCTGGACTATATCTCTGGATTTACTGATTGCTGCCTTGACTTCCAGTGTAAGTGTCAAGACAGAAAGTCGCATCTAGCTTCCCTTGAGTATGAGAGTTAAACAGGTATGATGCAAGCCTTTAATGAAATTGACTTGGGTAAAGTTTTGCTCTTCATTCCAGCCAAAGTTATTTCCAGTGTAAGATGTTTTGTTAATACATGGCCTAACTAACTCTCTTGGTTACTTGCTTACCCCTTTTTGTTTCTGTTCTTAATTTGTATTAATTGGAAATATTGAGCTTTGAATCAAGAGAAAAAGGACCTGAGTACTTTTGGTTATTTCATTTGTTTTCAGGTCCCTCTCAAAAAAGGATCGAATTTCTTAAATGGAACAAAAAGCAGCCTTTTTTCTGTAGTGGTAAAAGGAAAAGTCGTTTCCTTTTCAGCAGGATAAGAGACCTTTATCATATCTTTTAAAATGGTTTAAAGTGGAGTATTTCTTGTCATCTGTCAACATGAAAGGTCATGGTTTAGGCAGACATTCCTAAGCCCCTTGGATAATGTTTACAGTGCTCTCAAATGACTTAAAATGGACTAAATTGTTTTCAGCCAACAGTAGTAAAGGTCATGGAGGAAATCTCTTTGGTCAGCCTTGCTTGCTTCCTGGGTACACATAGTTAAAATATGCTGTAAACTGCAGCAGGAAAGAAGTTTTAACTTTAAGACACTGGAGGCTAAGGGAATGGAATGTATCTCTTGTGGATATATATTGCTTGGCAGAGAATTTACTAAGTAGGGGTTGTTGCAGGAAACTTGTCCAGTTGCTGCTAACTTCTTTTTCCTTTTGTTATCCTCTTTCACGTTACAGTTCATTACTTGGAGAATTTATGGTCTTAGGGATGTATTCTAATCTCAGCATGGGTGCTCATAACTCTTAGACACTAATAAAAGGCAGGCATGTGCTCAAGGGGGTGCAGTTGGGGTGAGGGCAGCAGACAGAAAAGGCTGTACCTCGATGGATTTCCTGAAACTCCTCTTCAGCCCCCACTTGCGACCTGAGTGTTGCTGTGAGCTGCTGAGCAGTACCTCACCTGGAATGTCATCCTGTTGAGCAGTGACAGCTCTTGTTGAGGAAGCTGTTGCCAAATACAATGATCAATTAATCTTGCCATTAGAGAAAAAATGTATGTCTCCAGTTTGTCATGAGACTGCGTAGCAAGGAGTAAGTTTAGAAACTCCAGTGACAGAGTAATGCTGCTGTGCTGATTCCAGGGAGCTCTGGCTGCATTTTGCCAAGCCTTTGAAAATGAGACTCTCAAGTGGTGTTTATGGCCTGTTTGTTAGTATAGATCAGGGACTGTTTGTACATGAAAAATTTCACCTGTGCACCCACATTTAAAATCATAAAATAGTTAGGGTTGGAAAGGACCTTAAGATCATCTACTTCCAACCTCCATGCCGAGTAAAGTCCCAGCATTATTTCAAGTACAATAACATGCAGGTAGCAGTTTGGCTTTTTTTTTTTGGGAGCTGAAACTGTTCTCAGATGATATCTAACTCTCTGGTCTTAATACTGCATTAGGAATCTTCATTGGTCCGAATGCTGATAAGCCTACAAGCCTTTTTCCAAACTTTGGCCTGGATACTTCCACATCACTCCTAGCTCAAATTCCACTGTCTTTTTTTAAATCTCCCCCTCCTTATGTATACCTGGTAAAACTGGAATTTGGTTTTGCACAGTGCCACGACACCTAAAGAAATGAAGAGCAAGAAAGACTTTGCACAGATTGAAAAATTAGTTTGTCTAATCACTAGTGGAAAATATTGGTGGATTTGTACTTAGTCTTGGTTCTTTTGTAATCCAGATGACCAGTATTCGCTAATTTATTATGGGGGAAATAGTGTGCTTGGCTGTGTTTGACCTTGACTTTCCTTTTGCAAAGGGTGACATCTTAATTCAGGCATGGATGCAGACAGCTACGCTGGGGCTCTGGAGACAGCAGATCATGACTCAGAGACCTCTTCCCTCCCTCCTCCACTCACATCCTTTGCAGATAAGAAGTGTGATAGTGCCTGATTGTTTCAATCAGGAATACTGTGCGAAGGCAAGGGTCTGCCCAGGCCATTCCACAGAAATCCCTGACATTGGGTCTGCAGCATCTTTGTATGTGCAGAAGGGGCACGTCCAGCCATATCCCGGATCAAGCAGTTTTTGGTTTTAGTTACTTTTTAGTGACTTTTTGTTTTCCAGTGCAGTCTTCCTTCAAGCACTGGCAAGAATTCTGTGATTACATGCTAAAATGTTCGTGTAATTGATCAGGAGTCAGAGGAGCTGAGGTCTGCCAATTAATGTGATGTCTTCTGAGGCTGAAGCAAATGTTTTTTGTGCCTGTGGACCCTACATGCCAAGAAACCTGTTCCCTTAGGAGAGCATTTGCTTTCTCTACAAAGGCGTTTTCTGCCTGTCAGAACCATGGTGCCATAGATATCAGTGGCCCTGACCAGGCAGATTTAATTTTTTCACCTGACTTTCCAGCCTTGAGACAAGCTGATGACAGTTGAATACTTTGTGTGGATATGCTGTTGTAAAAGCTTCCCTGTGACAGGAAAACAAACCCATGAAGCTGCTTTTGTACTGAATGTTTGAAAAATCAATGTATTCCAGTTGTAGGTTTTACCATTTTGATTATTATTTATTTATTTTTATTTTAAAGTGGATTTTAATTCTGCCATTTTGGATTAGGTTTCTGATAGCATTTGTCTGTGAAATTTTTTTTCCTCATTTTTAATGTCAGTCCAACTTTCCCAAAAATCTCTTTTCTAACAAATGTGTAGCAATGGGTTTGTCTTATTAACTGATACTGTATACAAATACTACTTCTGTAATTTCTGGAAACCCTGAATGTTCAGGCGTTCGCTCTGGAAGTCTCTGAGGAACCTCTTTTCACACTGTAGCAAACCAATTCCACTGAAAAACCAAATGAATGATATACGATTACATGTTAAATAAAGTTTTATTTGAATTTTTAACCCATACTGTAGGCTTGTTGACAACTAGTTTCCTGAAATATCACATGCCGTCCCCCATTCCGACAACCTAGTGCCAGCTAAGGAGATGTAATTAAATGCGTTTGAATAGTAGGATCATTCAGTCAAAATTAAACTTCCAAGAAGCAGTTACCAAAAAGTTTAAAAAGCACCTAATGAGGGTGTAGGGTCAATATTTCTTCTGATAATTTCATTGCTGAGTTGGTTTCAGTGTCAGAAAATGTCAGGATTAAGGGATTGCTCAGTATTGCAGGTATAGAATAATCTCTTGTGTGTAAAGGCAGTTTTAAATGAAAGCCACCTCACTATGGTAAGTCAGAGGTGACCATTTTATGGTACCATTAGTAATAGGGGAGGGGAAAAGAATAATTTGGTGAACTTCAGTAGGGAAGGAGGTTTGGTTTTTTTCCTTATTTTCTTTCCAGTGCCAGGACCCGATCTATGTCATTCCATTCTGTATGTCTAATGCTTACACTCACAAGCCATGATGCTGTTTTACTAATAACAAGTACATTGAATAAGTACTTCTAGCTGTGGCGTTAAAGCAGTAACTGTGTAATTTTTGTTAATTCTCATATTTCTGCAGCTTTGTTTCAGACTGAGTAACGTTCCATGCTACTCAGGTAGGCTTACCTTTTTCAAGCAAGAAAAGCCAGCCCACCCCCCCTCCCAAGGCCCTGATGCACTATGGCTTGTAATACACGTAAAAGATCCTAATGTGGCAGTCCAGCAGATGCAGTGTGAGTTAATCTGCAAAGTTAATGTGATGAGTCTTGTAGGACTGGTTTCTCTAAACCAGTGTCTGAGTTAGTCCTGTATTCTTGCTGGTAAGTTAGCCAGCCTGGGGTTTTCAGCTCCTGGTAAGTGGTTCAGGCAGCGAAAGTTGTCTTGAGTTTTTTCCAGGGGCAGGCATGAGCTCATTTGGGCAAACCAAAGTGAAAGGATGTCTTCCTGTCTCAGATGGCATCAGAACTTGTGCTGCATTCTCCAAAGTGATGATGACAAAGCAGCAAAGGGTGCAGTTGTCTAATGAAACCTTTCCACAAAGGTATGGTAGCAGAATGGGAAAGTAAAAGTCTGTGCTTACTGACGTGCAAAGTGCTTGCACAATATACAGTTACAGAAAGCACAGGGTTCCATTATGGTAATTCTGTTATTTCCCAAGTAAGTGGTTAATTCAGGGAGCATAAGTGATACAACATTGTGAAAGATTGTCTGAATTTCATCTTGTGCTTTTGAACTACGTGGAGTTCTTTCTGCAGTCAAATAGACACTGAGTAAGGTCCTGGTATAAAGATCCTGTAGAAATATGTATTAGCATATTTTCAGTGTTGAATAAAAGCTAATGTGTAAATGTATGTGTTATGTTTCTTCTTGCATAATATTATGGACAAATGTGTACGTTAGTTTAGAGGAAAGTGAAAAATCTTTCTTTGAATACCAACAGACAGTATGCAAAAAGTAATGGTGAAATAGAGAAGGAACTGTTATTTATATTCCTACAAACAGCTAATTAGAAGTGGGAAGAAATGAGCCATAAAGGCTAAATAGACCCAAAAAAATCCTTAAAGTCCAAAAGATTGATTTATTTATTATTATTTAATACCACTGAAGTTGCTCTGTTTAAAATGTTCCTCCTGATTCTTTAGTCTGTAAATGAAGTAGGAAAGCTTGAATGCGTTTAGCTGAGGTTAGGCAGAACATCTGCCGTGAATAAAAAATACTATGTTTTGATAATAGCTGTTAAGAATATTCTTTTCTTATACTAATAAAAGGAAAAAACAATCTTTCTTTAATGACTGTTCTCCCCTTGTCTTGATTTTACTTACTGATACTGTGCTGAAAGCTCAGAGCTTTAATTATCATTTGGTTTGAATCTCTTCGTGGCTTTCAGTGTGGTATTTTTCAAATGAAATAATTCACGGCCATCACGTCCATATTCAGAAGTAACTTTAAGTTCAGTGGGTGTGTGTGGACACCACAGGAAAAGTTCTGCAGAAAACATACTCTTGAAACAACCTTTTTCTGTGATTCTTATGGGAAGTAGCACATTTACTGTAGGCTTAAAATCCTACCACTCCCAAAGGGGAGAGCTAATGAGCCGATCTTGTCAGAAAGTGCTTGTCTGTTGTAGAAGGTCAGAGCCATTCCCTGTGTAGAAACAAACAAGAAACCTGTGAAGTCCATTGAGGTCTGTTGCTCTAGAAATGCCAAGTGGCATTCTTAATTTCACATAATTGTTGTAATTGCCCCTTTTATTTGTGTGAGCTGAATTAGAGTGTGTGTTTTTCACTTGATGCTTAAGTACAGCTTTAGATCTTACACACTCGGTAGCTGAATTTAACAGTGTTCTCATTATGTTTAGGAACACTGTTGCACTTCACAGAGCTAATTTTTAAGTTATGTGATATACCTATAGAAAACAATGAATTCTTCAATGTGTTTAGTGCATGTGAAAGTTGAAGCATGGCTTTTTAAACGTTGATGTAGAAATTTAAGGTGAAATACTGCTGTGTTTTATCAGACTTCTGAATTTAGGAAAGAAAAGCCCTCCTGCTCTTACGTAGCTGCAAAAAAGGAGAAATGTAGTATTTACTTGGCACAGTGTTGATTGGGTGTTTTGGGTTTTTTTTTGTTGCTGTTCAGTTGATATTACTCTTGTTGGGATTGGTTGTTGGGGGGGGGGGGGG
>JASSUY010048615.1:0-10704 GCA_032466535.1 Forpus xanthops
GTCCCTCCATCCCTTGGCCAAAGCCCCTCTCCAGGTTTCCTGCAGCCCCTTCAGGCACTGGAGCTGCTCTCAGCTCTTCAGGACCCTTCTCTTCCCCATTCTGCCCCAGCCCAGCTCTCTCAGCCTGGCTCCAGAGCAGAGCTGCTCCAACCCTCCCAGCATCTCTGTGACCTCCTCTGGACTCACTCTGACAGCTCCATGTCCCTCTTGTGTTTTTGCCACAGAGCTGGACACAAGACTGCAGGCCTGGGGTCTCCCCAGTGCATTGCAGAGGGAGAAAATCCCCTCCCTTGACCTGCTGCTCACTCTCTGGGGATAAGCCCAGGATTTTGACATAGAAAAAAAGCTCCATTTTAAACAACAGCAACATCAACAGAACGTTTACTGATGGCGTTTTACAGTTCTGAGCTGCAAACTGTGGGCCAGCTGAGGATTTAGATACTACAAAACACAAACCAGGGTTAAGCTTCCCAACCTCGGGCAGCTGCTGCGCAAGCAGATGCTTGCAATGAATAAAGACATTGCATCTTGGCCTGTGTTGTTCTGCCTTAATGGGCACAATCCCTATCCGTCCTGCCATAGCCACCAGTTGCTGCTCGCTGCACTCCCTGGGGCTGGTATCAGATTGTGGCAGTGTGTTTGCTTACAGCAAAACCAATTGCAGTCTTCAGCAACTCTCTTAAAGCCATTACCTTTTCGAAGGACATCAGCAAGACCTTATTTGGCCACTGAGATCTTCCCCAGATGGACCAGCAGGTCATTTTTAACCTGTTTTCCATTGTCTGAATTTATAAAACCTCCCTATAATGGGAACTTTGCATTGCCTGAATATGATGCATCCCTTATGCAGCCGATGCTGGAGGAGCTGGAAACTCCCTTCAGCTACAAGAATGAAACCTCTACGATCAGCAGCTGCCTGTCTCCAAAGATAGTTTGTTTAATCACATAGCCACAGCTGAGGACTGGTCTCAGCCTTTCTACATGAAATGTATGAGGGGGAACAGCTGAATAGAAAGTGGGTGGGAGCAGAGACTCTTATCATTCATTGTGTGAGGAAATAGAAGTGCAAGAGGACCTACAAAATGAGCTGTGCTGGATGCATAGCTGGATGTGTGGCCCACTGGGTTCAGGCAACAAGAGGATTGAAAATAATCTCAAATATATCTGTATTCATTTGGAGGATTTTATTTTTTTTTTCTCTCTTCTGATAAGTTTATCTTTCCCTAGTTAAGACTAGCAAAGATAAAGACTAGTTTCCCTAAAGAGGAGACCTGTGGGGAGGGAGATGCTTCTCCACTGGAATGATGGAGGACCAGACATTATCACTCAGGACATGACGGAAATAACCTACATGCACCATGGATGTGCTTAGAGGAGAAATCTCTCTTTAACAGGCAATTTCCAACCTGGTTCTGGAAAGTAATTTTGGCACCTAATTACAGAACTTGTGCCACAGAATATCACACATGGTGGTATGCCTGGTGTATAGAGCTTCACCTCGCCTATGCCATGGAGCTCAAACTCCACAGCCTCTGTAAACTAGCTGGGCAGAGTGTTTTATACCCCATCAAAGTCAAAAGCCATAAACAGAGGAAGAAGAATTTACTTAAACCCAAAGAAACAAGAAAGGAGCATTGAATAAAGACCAAGTCATTCTCCCCCACAGGTAACGTCTGTGTGGAACTGGTTTATAGTTAGCAATGCAGTTTGTTTTATTAGTTATAAATAAAGTACAAAAAATCCACCAAAAGTGAATCTAAGCATTTACACAATTTCTAATGTCTTTTCATTTCTTCAATGCACTATTGCTTTAATATTAATAATAAATATTTTTCTAGCTTTCTTCTATAAAATAGTCTATGTAGGAAAATGTTGCACAGCACAACAGAACAGCAGTAGGAGTACAAAAATGTGGGTGATCCTTTCACTAGCCCAGGTCATTAAAGGAGAGGATTTGTGTTCGTTCACTCCTTGTTTCACTTATTCCTTTTGCAGTGTCTTTGCTGTAGGGGGGAACAATCAATCCCCCATTCCCATGCAGCTCAGAACCGCAGCTACAGGCTACAGGGGGAGTGTTAGAGAGCAGCAAGGGAAAAAAAACACAGGCAGGTTTTAAACCCAGGGTAAGGCAAAGTCAACAAAGCAGAGCAGCACCCTGAAGGGACAGAGAGAAAGAAAATCAAGGTACAATAATTCTGTGCCTCTCTAACCCAAAAGAGAATTGCATCCAAAGCCTTTGGATGAGAAGATGACTACTGGCTGAGCACATGCATTGATCCCAATGTCTGTTCATAGATGGCTGTGCATCTGCACTGACTGAGAGTGGTTATGGCTTAAAGCTAGAAATATTATCAAAGGTGCTCTAAAGCCTCCTACAAGGCTTGAGCACTTGATATTCAGGAGCCTTTTAGGAAAAGGCAGTTCACTGTGAGAATGCTGAGGCTGTGGCTATGGCTGGGAATAGGGATGGAAATGCGGATGGAAATGGAGATGCTTGGCCACTGCTGCAGGAGCAAGAAGACAGCATGGGGTTGCCCCACTCTTTGAGTACAGAAGAGTTCCAGTGGAGGTCCCAGGTCAGCAGTAGATTATAAAGCTCCAAGCTGAGATTTCCCCTTTAACAAAGGGGATGAAATTAACTTGTCAAGACAAGCAGCACTGGGGCCTTCTGCTCCATGTGTGTTTTGCAGCTGGGTTACAGTGAATACTTATGGCAGACATTACAAAGGGATGCTGAATTACTCTCACATCCATCCCAGCCCCTCTTAGCTTAGTGGTACCTCTAACCAGTGGTTAAAACTTAAAAGCTGCAATGAATCCCTCAGTTTTGTTGCCTTCGAGCACAGGCTCAGCTGATTGCCTTCTCCATCCTCCCCTCAGCTCCCATGAGGCGTGCATGTGTGCATGTACAGAGGGTGAAAAGAACCAAACCAAGCAGTCATAGGCACAAAAAACTACATAGAGTCACCACTCCTGGGCTTCCTTCCTTGGATTTTGAGCAATCTGAAGAGTCTTTCACTAAATGCATGCATTGCTTGAAGCACAGCTTCATAGCAGGTCTTGTTGCAGGGTAATACATGCAGCAAGAGCAGGATAATTGCCAGCAGTGTCAGGGGATGGGGTGGTAGCAAGAATCGACTGAAATATTTTGGTTTTGCGGAGCGTCCTTAATCACCTTCAATGCACAAGGACACAAGTGAAAGGATCACCAGAGTTTGATTATGAGTGCAAATAATATTCATATATATGTGCTAAACACAGTCACTATATTGCAGTTTTCCACTATGTCACAGCATACAGAATCAAAGGTTTGCATTTTTATGGAATGTATCCAAGGTAACAGCACCACAGTAATACAGTTTGTAATCACACACCCTGATTTTTTTTATATTTTTTTAAATTTTTTTTGTGACAAGATAAGCATTACCCCCCACATCCCATGTTTAACTTTTTATTTTTAAAGTACCGATGCATGCAAAGCATTCCATTCCCAGAAACAATGCAAAAATGAGGTAATAGGAGTAATAAAAAAAATTAGTATTAATTTCTAAATAAATAAATTATAATTAAAAATGCAAAAAAAAATCAACTATAAAAATAATTAAATAAGAACCCACAATATCTACAAGTTAGTCATAAATTATGATTGTTAAATATAAGGCATTTAAGCTCACAAAACCCTGTAAACTATCCATGTTTTGTTTCTAGATATTTGTCTTTTTTCGTCTCTTTTCACTGTTTAAACTCACCATATTAATCTCAACCTACACGTAAATAATTATTTCAGATGCAAAGGAACCTGACACACTGATGCAAGTCCAGACGCTGTAAGCTCGCACGCACCTTGGGATCAATCACTCACACGAGACCATGGGAGTTTGGTGCTTTTCTTCACCAAAGGGTACTTTTTTTTTTTTTAAGTTTGTTTGTTTATTTATTTATTTATTTTTTAAAAACTGTGCTTCTTCATTAGGCAAATAGTAATACTTTCGCATAGGCTTTAAGAAAACACACGGTTCGGAAGCGGTCCTTGTTCCCTCCCCGCATGGCCAGGGTCTAAATCACCCTGTTCTCCTCCCTGCTTCATCCCCAGCTCATGCCTAGGTAGACCAGGCAGGCTTACAGTGTATTTTACTAGCAAAGCCTTGCTTTGCTTGTCCACATTATTAGTAATATTAATATTATTTTTAATGCTGCTTCAATCTGCTACTGCTGGAGCAAGCCCCATAGGTATTGATGGGCCACTCCTTGACTCATGGACATCAGGCCTGGGACTACCTCATCTCGCAAGAAGCCATCGCTTGCGCTGAGTGACAAATACATCATAGAATCATAGAATTATAGAAAGTTTGGGTTGGAAGGAACCTTTAAAGTTCATCTAGTCCAACTACCCTCTAATGAGCAGGGACACCTTCAACTGAGATGGCTCAGAGCATCATCAAACCTGACTTGAATGTTTCTAGGGATGAGGCATCTACCACCTCTCTGGGCAACCTATGCCAGTGTTTCCCCACCCTCACTGTAACCGATTTTGACTTCCTCATATGTCACTATTTGTCCCCCTCTCCACTCGCTCCTACTTATATGGGCACAGCAAAAGAGGGCTCCTCTGTCCTCACACCCACAGGGCTCCCCTGTTTTTCTCCTCCCTCTAGATGGAAAACAATCTCTGGGGTGCCTCTGAGGCTGGTGTTTTCCGACTACAGCTCATGGGACTCTCTCAGTCCCTCAGATAGATAGCAATTTATGATTGTTTCTACTTGAAAAGCATCGCTTGGCTCCAGTGAAAGAGATGCTCTAGGGAGCCAGAAATCACTAGCCACATCAGCATTTTCAATATATAATTTTCCCGACTAATTCCCTTTTCTCCTCCAATTTTCTCTCTTTTGCTCCCCTAGTATACAAAGATAATAATAAAAAAGATTTAAAAAACAAAGTGAAAAATGAGTTTATGGTGTGAACGTTGGTTCTCCAGAGGGTTTTCAGCTCAGTCCTTGTGGTTGGCAAGCTGAGGTCTTTATGTCAGGGGAAGCTTGGATTGCAACAGCTCAGTCTTTGGACATAGAATCCTCCTAATTCTGTTTTGAGTATTAATGCAATTAAATTTAATTCTACCAACCAATGAATTCTCTGTATGCATATGGCCTGAAACGCATATACAAATGCAGATGAGTTCAGGTACATATGCTTTGAGGCAGGGTCACAGCACAGCCCCTCCAAAAAGCATCAAAACATCCTTCCCACCTGCCTCCCTTTTCCACGCAGAAATGCTCATGGCCTCAACAGTGCCTTGTGAGCATTCATTTTAATCCCATCCTATTATCAGAGACGCTTTTGCATGCAAGAGGAGTCGGCATTGTACATCCCTAAACACCTCTCTATCATTACTATGCTCCAAAGCACAGCTGTAGGCACAGACTCCAGTAACCATCATTTTGGATGGCTGATGAAGCCAACCAGCCTCACAGCTCACATCAGAAAGCAACACAGATAATGACAATCATGAAGACACCCCTTCCTTGAATTTCAATATGGCAAGCTACTTCATTAAGATAAAAAGCGAAGAAACATCTACTCTAATATTGCACCCCTACAGAAAGTGTCCAGCATCAGCAGATAAGCAGGAATGAAGCTTCTCCCTACTGCTTCATTAATTTTATTCCAAATTTTAGATGTTTTTTTTTTTTTAAGCTCCTCTAAATTTGGGACACACTGTAAACACAGGGAAAGGAAGCACATGCGGCTGAGGCAAAGAGCACAACCCTTCTAACTGTAAACAGGATTTTGCTTTTTCGCCTCTTCCCCACCCAAAAAGGGTGGGAAAGGTTGACCTTTTTTCATCCCCCTCTGCAATGTATTAATCAGGCACCAAAATAAGGAATCTATGAAAAAATATTTGGTGCAAATTAGCTAACAGCAACATGTCCACCACAAGATGAGTAGGGCATCAAACACAACATTTCTCAAGCTAACATGCTCCAGCTGCCATCCATAGAAATAGCTAAAGGACCCCTAACATGTTTCTACATATTCGAGAGGTATATATACAATCCTCATGAAATGCAGGATTGACAGGCCAGACTACCACAACTAGTTCCTTCATGTTCAACACTAAATCTTCTGCAGCACGGGGTCTCTGAGCTCTGGGAATGCCAGCTCCCTTTTACCTTGCCCGTATCCTGCGTATGTGCAATATCTCCTACTGCTAGATATTGTACTGCCACCTCCTCCACCTCCTCCTCACTAACGTGCCTGTAGACTTTTCTTCTCAATCAAATGGCTCAGAAGGCAAAAAATTTGCTGCAAGGGTTTATGGCCATACGACCTGGTAAGGAAAATGGTGTATCCAGCCAGTCCTTTCAGCTGTCCGAGCCAAGCTGTGTTTCAATGTCCACCCTGCAGATTGGGCACTTCTTGCTGGTGGCCAGCCACTGGTCCACACACACTTGGTGGAAGAGATGCATGCAGGGCAACCGCCTGCAGAGAGAGAGGTACCACACTGTTAAGGCTGGAAGAGGTCCCGTGTAACAAGGAGAGCCAGAAAGCAACATCGGATGCTTCAAACACCAGTGCTACAGCCTTTCTCAGCAACGCCAGCTCACACAGGGTACTAAGTCAAAGATGGCGTCCTTCTTGGTGAAAAGCCTTCTAGAAAAGCCCATACTCTCCTAACTTCCATTCTTCCAGTTATTAATTACACAGGCTGCTGCTTTTTTATCCATTCAGGAGCACTAGGTTTCACTGCAAAGCCTCTTGGTTTCTCACCGTTGAGGTTCATTAGCAGTGAGGTGGGTCCCCATGTGGGTATCTGGTGCAGGGAATGTAGCTGCTTTTCACCTACACCACATTAATCATCAGTGTGTTCACTGTCGTGAGTCAGAGGGACACTGAACCACAAGGACCCACAGCAAGAGGATCAGGGTTTTTTTTGATGGTTTAAGGCAATTAAAGGATGAGAAACAGGACCAGGTAGTGTAGCTGCATTGCAGCTCCTTTAGGCATGGTAGCTTAGCCCCTTGCAATTGCTTGTCCCCATCCTCTGTCACAGGCAGAGGCTGACTGAGCTGAGAGCCTGCAGATGTTTTTGGGGCTCTGTTGTTGGCTCAGGACAGCTTCTAAACAGCATTAGATTTCCCAGACCCTGCAACAGCTCAAGTGAGTCTGTCAGGACAACAACAGGGCCAACACCAGCACGCACAAGCCCTAATCCCTGTAAGCACAACTCAGATGGCTTTGGGAGACAGAAGAGCAGATGGGAGATCGTACCTGACATCTTCTCCATCTTCAAGCATGGACAAACAGATTGTACATTTCTCATCAGTGTCTGACTCCTCTCCATCCTCTTGCCCAGCTTTACCCTCCTGCGGTCTTCTCTGAAGACAAGGTTAAAAACATAACCAACGAATTGGTTAGGACTTAACTTTCAAATGCTCTCCCAAGCCTGGGCAGTTGCACAAAGGAAATAATAAGAGCTTCATCTATCAGCCAGTTCCTCCAGTTTGAGGAAACCAAAGCAGCCAGTGAGGGAAGGATGATACCAACATACTGCTCATTGGCATGTCTCCTCCTGGGGTGAGTAACAATGGGACTAGTGGTAGTGTCCCACAGAGCAGCCTGACTTCTGCTGCCCTAACACAGCCCCCCCATCTCCTCACAGTAGAGATGGCCCAACATCTCCTTGCTGGAGGATTCTCCTGGAGAACCCAAAGCACATGGGGCCACCACTGCCAGGAAGAGCAACCACTGTGTCCCATGACTGCTTAGCCACTGGCACAGCCACACGTTGCGTCATGGGGCAGCACTTAGCCAGTCAGCTCTGCCTTTTTCTCTTCCACACACACATCCATTCCTACTACTATAATTCTTCTGGATCCACTGGAGATGCACTCAGAGATGAGCACAGCAGGAGTTAACTCGCTTCATATGTGGGCAATACAACACCTCTACTTCTAACTGCCCAACTGATAATTACTAATATGTGATATTTGTACCCAAAAAAGCACATTTTTTACCCATCACAACAAAAAAATATGGCATCATCTCCTTGCAGAAAGGAGATCAGCTCCAACAGAGGAGGCGTTCCTCACAAAGAGAGGGGAGGACCACACGTTATCAAAGCACTAATTCTGGGTTTTACATTCCTCACCCATTTTGGGAAATATTTTGATTGATGGCCACCAGTTTGACAACCTGAGGATTGTGACCCCCTAAAGACCTTCCTTCTGTCTGCTCCATGTGCACAGTTCTTGTACAACTGAGAGGAGCTGTCACCCTTGCCGTGGTTTGGGGCTCTCACCTTCTTGTACTTGTGGGGGAAAGTGAACCTCTCGATGGTGTTCTGGACAGCACCACGGCTCACACTGCCCAGCCTGTCCTCCAGCTGCAGTAGCTCCTGTGGCACAGCAGCAAAGCACGATCAGCATTGATCCTAGGCAACAAGGTCCCACCAACCCACTATACCTGCTGGTGACCAAGGCTTCCTCCTGCCCTTTCCTTCATAGAAATGTCCATTAACCCCAAAGCAGTCATGCTAAAATGATGGATCTGAGTCTTGGTACTTGGGCTAATAACTGAAGACTCAAGGCAAAGAGGAGGATATCCAGCAATTCAGAAATTAGGGTGGAATTTGAGCTCTGCTGGGAAACAAAACCCTGTAGAACTGGAGCATTTTCATAGAATCCCAGAACTGTTTGTGTTGGAAGTGAGCTTAAAGCTCATTCAGTTCCAACCCCCTGCCATGGGCAGGAGACCTTCCACTAGACCAGGTTGTTTCAAGTCATGTCCAACCTGGCATTGAACACTGCCAGGGATGAGGCAGCCACAGCTTCTCTGGGCACCCTGTGCCAGAACCTCACCACGCTCACAGGGAAGAACTTCTGCCTTAGATTTCATCTCAGTCTCCCCTATGGCCAGTTAAAGCCGTTGCCCCTTGCTCTGTCCCTACAGGTCCTTATCCAAAACCCCTCTCCAGGTTTCTTGTAGCCTCCTTAGGCACTGAGAGCTGTTCTAAGGTCTCCCTGGAGCCTTTTCTTTGTTGACAGACATGGAGGGAGTCATAGTCAAACTGAGTCAGATGCAGGCACTTTGGAGTAAACCAGCTTTTACCAGACCCATTCAAACATTGCTTCCCAGTTATTACTAAAATTGCCATAAGACTCAGTACAACTCCCATGCCACAAAACACGAGTTTATGCCAGAGCTTGCATAGATTCCCACCATTAAAAGTTAAATGATAATTCCAGCCTCTGAGATACGTACTTCATAGCTCTCCCGCACAGCTGATGTGTGCCTGCTTGGGTTCAGTCCCTGAAGAGCAAGTAGCTGCAGCTGAGGATAAGGGTAATTTCTGATTTCATGAACAACCTGTGAGAAATGAGGGAGAAGAATAAAGCCACCTGTACTGCACATTGAAATCCCTTGTGTACCTTGACTTCAATCAAGTGCCTTGAAAATCTAAAACAAAAAAGCAGACTGGCACCTTCCCCCAGTGGAAGCATTGTAATAACAAAAAAAAAGGTTTTATTAAAAGATCTCCTATAAATGATAACTAAGAACATGCATTTCTTCTGAATAAACTGTTATAATGTTCCTGTTGCATTCATTACACTGCAGTACCAAAATCTAAACATGGATCAGCTGTAAAGGTGATTTTATTTTATTTAGTTTTTAATGGGTGGATTCCTCTCCTTACACACTTTGATTTTTTTTAAGCATTACTGTAGTACACAGGTGTCAGGGTCTAAATATGGGAACGAGTTAAAAACACCTTTGTGGGATTTCTGAAGATGCTTTCAGGACTAGAAGTGCTTGGCATGACTCAGCTCCAAACACAGCACCCTGCTAGGAGAAGGGCCAGTAAATGACCCAGGTCAGCCCATCTTCTCATCAAATCCCACCTCCACCTGTGATAAACATCTACAGATGGAATCAAGGCTGATGTAGAGAGAAAAGACATGAGGAATGACCTTCTTAGCTCAGGGAAGGGATCTCCTATCACCAATCCTTATGCATACACAGAGTTCTGGGAGACCGTAATTTGTTCCAATATTAATAATACTATTAATAACAACTGCTGAGTCTCTCACACGCTGCCCAGGTTTTGTGGACCAGCTTGTGAGTATGGTGCTGCATGCAGTCGATCAAATGTTTTCAGAGCAGCTGAGCTCTTCTTTCCTTTCTCTAATCAGAGTGCAATGATGCAACATTATCCTTTCAGACACTCCCTCCTACGGCCGGAGATAAGTGAGATTAACAGAAGACAGGTGATAGAAAGATAGCAGCCTTTATTTTGACTCCCTTCTGGCAGACAATGCATAAAACATTTCTTGGTAAAAGCATTTAACTTACCATCTGTGTCGAGGATGTGCTTCTGGGAAAGTGGTGCATTCGAGGTGTAGCTAAGTAATGCTGATAGGGCTGAGGGACAGGACGGACCTGGAACTGGGCATGAGTCAGTCCCGCATCGACACTGAGGTCCCTGTGGACACAAGGATGAGAATATGGATTTTAGATTGGAGGTCAGGGACAGTTACTTCATCAGAGGATGATCAGGCAGTGGAACAGGCTGTCCAAGGCAGTGGTGAAGTCACCAGCCCTGGAAGTGTTCACACATCATGTAGATGAGGCCCTTAGTGATGTGGTTTAGTGGTGGCCTTGGCAGTGCTGGCATAATAGTCGAACTTGATGATCTTAAAGGTCTTTTCC